>JABFQC010000268.1:0-30908 GCA_022817085.1 Psilanteris sp. ZL-2020
CCTCACTTTTGAACGACATTCTTTAAAAGTAATTCTAAATGCTTTCATAGTTGTAAGTTTGTTTAGTTGACACTTTTCAAAAATTGTTGTGTTTAAATATGGATTACATAATATATGCTTGCTAATTTTTTGATTCCTCACTGTGCAGATCTATATCTATATAGATGTTTTACACACTGTATGTAATAAGTATATTACATTTTTTGTGTAACATTTACACTTAGTGTGTAAAATTACACGACGATATTCGTGTGGTTTTACAGAACTGGGTTTACAATGTACACGGAAAGAAACAATATATTAAAAATTGCTAGCAAAATATTAAATGTGCACTGTAAATTCAGTTCTGTAAAATCACATGAATATTGTGGAATTTTACACATTATATGTAAAGTTACACATCATGTGTAAAATATGTGCACTGTATAGCATGATGGAAAAGTGTAAATTTGCATATATAGATTGTAAAATTACACGATATCGTGTGATTTTACAGAACTGAGTTTACAGTGTGTGACAGTGGTATTCTATTTTTAAATTATACTTAAACTTTAGGAAATATTGCACATATTTCAGTCAAAATTGCTGAAGTTTTATGTATTATTTCAAAATACAACACTTTTGTGACACAATTAATATTTTATGAGTAATTTGTAATACCTTTCTCTTTTCGTGTAAGACTATTAAAATGTTTTAGAGGTGGCTCGGTACTATACTCAGAGAAAAAATATCAAATATTCAGTAAATTTAACTGAGTTTCCAGTAAAGTGGGTAATGACTGAAAATAAGTGAGTCCAACTAAAAATATTATTAGATATTTTTATAGAATATGGCAGTCAATTATGTTACTTGAATTAACAGACTCAGTCAATTTTACTGAATATTTCAATTGTTTCAGTTAAAAATGTCAGTTTTGGCTGCATTATATTTTAAAATTGTAGTAATATTAACCAAAACTGAATCCTACAATTTATTTAACTGAATTTGACGGTTATGATACTGGTTTAACTAAGATTTTCAGTAAATCTTACGAAGTATTTTTTTCTCAGTGTAGTTTTCAAGTATGTCACCATACTAGGTCATAAATTTAAAATAACACAAAAAATATGAATTATGGTTAAAATAGGGAAATCCGGGCGGCAAATTGACGCAGCTTACATTCAACTTGAATTTGAAATATCACGATCTGGCATCTAATCATTTTCATTTCCGTGGAAGGATGACTTTATTCAAATTAAATTAGAAACACGCCACGGGATGCAGCGCACGTTAATTCCGCGATTATCACAGCAATCTATATAAAACGAATATTATTTACTATTAATTGCAATTATGACATAAACTTTATTGAACCAAAACGATCGTTTCCTGAACGTGCAAATGATCGACAAGTGTACGTTAAAACGCATACCTTAACGAATCCAATTATATGGAAATTCGTCTCGTCGATTTTATTTACGGCCGCCGGTGTAAAGTCACACAGCGGAAATTCGTAAAAAAAAAGAAAGAAAAAACTCTTCATCCGACGTATTATGCGACAGTGCGCGGGGCGGTGTAAAACGGTGGTTAATTTCACTCGAATTGTCAGCCCTGGCCTTTTTCCTGCCAAAATTTTGATTTACGCGCCTTGTTTCGGACCGATTTTGGAAGGGCGATCGCAGCGCGCGATAATCAATTCCGACGATTCCGGGTATCGGCGACGTTATCCAGTGTTTCGGGAGCAATAAAACCGAGTTTCCCTTTCATCCGCTTTATTGCCACTTTGGAAGTGTTCGTTTTTAAGAACTGTCATCTATTTTTCCTGAACATAAATAATGACGCTAAAAACATAACGCGTGGAAGCCAGTGAGTAACAGGCACGTAAAATCGGTAGTCAAAAGGAGGGTCTTATTATTCTGACCCTCGGCGTAACGAGAAGGGTGAGTCGAATATTAACTAGGGGTGATGTTGGTATTAAATGACGAGAACTGAGAAAGGGCCGGCGCCGCGAACCCCGTTCTGTTGCCGGAGTTAACGCCTGGTGTCCAATGACAATTTACACGTAAACAAAACTCCCTCGCGTTACTAATAAACATATACTCAAATATTCGCTCGCGTCCATTATTTTGATATTTCAATATACCCAACGACGTCTTCTCGACGCGCGAACCACCCATTCCCATCGACGTTATATAAAGTGTCTGTTCGAAAGATTCGATTACCGATATTATCTTCCATCATCGAAACCCTCCTCCCTCCAATTTATTTTAATCCGTAAACATTATTAGAAGGGGTTGGTCGGAAATTCAATTACACGATCGACGTGAATTCGCTATTTTCGATCCTTGGCAGGAAGACGTGGGAGCACCGCGCGCGCGCACGCGCTTGATAAAAATATAAACCTTTGGATCGAGAGGATCATAAATACATTTTGGGCTCCGTTGCTAATGAAACTGCTCGTCGCGCTAAAGATGTAGGTGAATGACCGTTTCCAAACGCATGGGTGATTTCGATCATCGTGTCGTGGATTCAAATGCCACTTGTAGAGGCAACGAAACGCTGTCGCTTTTGCTTTGCTTCTCGATTCACTTGGAACGTGTAAATCAGTTTTGATGGCTGTATTATGTTTCGCGCTTTGAATTTATCGCGACTATAAATTCGAGGGTTTAAACGGCGCGTATTTGTATTAAAAATTATGAAAATTGCCGAAACACAAGAATCGATATACAGCCGCGCACGGGACTCTCACTTTCGCCGTGGTGTTTATTTTTAATTTTCAATCGTAACCATATTTCACTAACAAATGTTCATATTTATTGTACAGCATTGCGAATGGGACACAGTAAAAAGCAGGAATTAAATCATAAAAGTGGACTGGTTGGAAATAAATTATCGTAAAAAATATGATGAATAGCAATCCGGTAGGACGTACGAAAACAAAGATCCGAAAGAACGAAAATATTTTTAGAATGTGAAGGATGCGTTTTTGCAACGGGTTATGGAGCACTGTAATAACCGTGTATTATTGTTAATAAAGTTTGCGACTGTCTGTATAGGCAAAAAATGTTTCCATTAGTTTTATAATACCCGCTTTGAATAAGAGTCTACATTAAATACATCTTTAGTGTTAAAGGATAATAATTATATATTAATAAGTATTGTCTAGTTTACAATTTATATATTACAATTTATATACAAAAAGGATAATTTTATATATAAATGCATTGAGTATTAAACCATAAAAAAAATGTGCATACGTATCTTAATAAAACAAAGTTTATAAAATGAGCGCGGATTGCAAAAAAAGCAAACGAACCAGAATCAATCCATCCTTAAACGCGGACAAAAATGTTTTATTGCAAAGCGAGTCGTGGGCACAAATATTCGCGAAGGACACGTTATTATTTCGGGATATAAGTGTTATTATTTACGGCACGTTTGACAGCGTTTTCATACGCACCCGAACGGTGTGAATTCAATTCGATTAGCATAGTCGCACGTCGCTGCCGATCTTTTCGGTGACGCGGCAATTTCGCATCTCTCCGGCCGCAAAAAAGTACTCAAATATTCTCGACCTCGCACCATTCGAACGTGATTAATGCCCCGATAGAGATCATTGAAAAATAACCCACGTATCATCGTCCTGCGAGATAGTTATCTATCGATATTCAATGGATTCCCATTACGTAACATGCTCGCTAAGTACTTGGCACAAATTGAGGGTAACCACGCTGAAAAAGGCTCCCTGGTAATGCGTAATATAAAAAGCGAAAAAATCGAGGCGCGCCTTTTTTGCGTCGGCTTTTTATGCCTCGTTGCTCGCCACAATTACACAGCGAATTACTGAAATTATTTCACTACCGAAAAGCCAATCAAGCCCTTATAAAATTATCGCAATCGCTTTTCGATGATCATAATTTGCAGCGCGATGTATAAAAACGCGCCCGATCTTATAGAGACATTAATGCTCTAAATGCTTGTGTACATTGTGCACGGAATTATGATAATTCAACGCATTACGATAATTGCGCTTACGGTTATCAATTTCCGGCAAAACGAGGCGCAATCGGCGACTTTTTTTTCCCCGTGTTATTTGCAATCCATTTTGCCGCGCGACCGTATCATTAATACCTTGGGCGCATTCGCGGGTACAGTTATATATGTTATATTAACGGATTGATATTTTTTATTATCGTGCGAGTCGAGCGCTAAACAACCATCACGCGCGTGTTGAAATGTAAATATGCACAGTCGCGGCGTACACGCGCGTCGAATAACGTCCTGCCGGATCGTAAAAAGTGTCCCGTTCTTGGGCAGGCGCACCGAGTCACTCGCGATCTCGATAAACCGTCATTTTACCGTCTCGAGGTTTACTTTTCCACGCGTATAAATTATCGCTATTAATCTTATGACGAAATCCCGTTAACGAAGTATTACCGAATTTGATCGAAACGCGTTTCCGGTCGAAACGGAAACACCCGATTCGCGGACCCGTTTATTTATTTTTCTTACCGTTCTTACTTTTAAGCCACGGCCACACGGTGTTATATGAATATTGTGATCGAAAAGTCGACTGCCATTCAACGCGTGAGACTTTTGTTCTTCGGATCCGAAGTGGCCACGGTTGTTGCGACCGAAGCCAAGTTCAGACCGGAACGCAATTATAATTCGTTCGGTGCCGATCGATTTCCATTGATCTATAATTAAACCATACACGCTTTCTCGTTTGTTAACTAATGGGATCCGATTCTTGTATGTTTGTCATACAAAACGTAATTGAATGACCTTTAAGCTTTCAATATATCTAAATTAACATCAATCGACTCGGTCCCTTCTTCATCCCATCGCGAAGCGAAAAAGCGTATCCCATTGATTGCATTTCCGTTCGGTCATTCCCCTTCCACGCGCGGCGATTCAAATTTCTTTTTCCGCGTTTGCCGACCGTTTGCGCACCCGCGCAAACAATTAAATCAAATAAAATAAAAATATTATTCAACAACGAATTGCAGTTATAAACTTGAACCCGTGACCAACTTTATATATCAAATTCGACCGACGCTAACCTCCTACTCTATTAATAATTTGATTATTATTATATATTATAATAGATTATTAATAATATATGGACCATATATTATCAACATAATATTAATATATATTACCATTATATTAATTTGAAAATGTTATTTTTATTATACGAACAATATATTAAAAATATATTGAAAGTATATAGTTAATATATTAATCAAATTATACTAGGGCCGTGCACGGAAATACCCATTCAACGCTTGGCTAAACGATAAAGCTCGGTTCGGCGTACTTTACGTGAGAATAAAGCGTACAATGGGCAATAACACTTATCGAGTCATTAAATAATTACGCGCGCTGCCCGAAACGCGAGTCCGCGCGGAAACCATTAATTAACACGCGTTTCCAATAATTCCTGAATCTAATCAGTCGCGCCGTCTCCGTTGCGTAACTCTTTTCCGTCTCGGCCTATTTTAGCGTTGGTTATTTGCGATCGGCGAGGCTCACGGAGGAGCGCGCGCGTTGCACAACCTTCGACGCCCGCGTTGCCGGAGTGCAATCGCCCGGCGAACAATTACTTCACGTCAAACGCGGCGAAAAATAAACAAGCACGGTCAACATTATTTTAATTATACGCCACGAATCACTGCAATTATGCGGCTGAAATTACTGTAATCGGCCTTATCATTACCGCAATGAACACGTACAAACGTATATATAAACATACATATATACATATTTATTATATATATAGTGACGCGGGCTGCGATAGATCGGGCAAAAAAGTTGCCGAAAAGGCTCGCGTTTTTCCGAACGTTCGAACAGCCGTCGCAGCTCTCGTCTCATCGCGAAAACGGCATCCGCGGCTCGCTCGGCTTCAAAAACGCTCGGAGAAACGCACGCATGCGGAGACGCCCGATAATCGCAACGCTCGCTTTGCATGACAGCGATACATAACGTCGGACGCCGCTCCGGGACCACTGCCGGGCATATTTGACGTATTATTGAAATGTAGTTTGCCATTAAACCTATAATTCGACGGTAAACGTGCATTTTTACCGGGCCGTTTACGCGCGCACCGTAATCACGCGCTGCGTTTGTTAAGCGTACTCTAATGGCGCGGGGCAGCGCGAGCAAAGACAAACAATGAGCCTCGACCTCGCGAGAGCGACGCTTATAATTCGCTGATTCGCAATCGATTAAGTCGCAACGCGCCGCGCCGAATTATTGCTCGGCTTTTGACGCGTTTTACGCGCGACGATCATTCTTTTGTAATCTTGCAATCGCGACGTTGTGTCTTTTCGCCGCCGACTTTTCGCAAAATATTTGTTCAGCGAAATCACTGTGTTTATCTGTAATAAAAATTTAAATTACACGCCGCGCTGCTTTATTTGCTCACAATTTATGTCCTTTTTTTCGCCCGTCTCCTTTTGCCGATGAAATATACCTTTCACTTATTAACGTTCCGCATTCATCCGGCCGCATTTGTTTCTGTGCGCCGATCTGTGTATCGAACTGCCGGGCGCTTTCTTAATACGCACGGCCGATACGCGCGGTTGTGTCGACTGCAATTAAAAGGACTATCTGTGTTATAAATAAACGCAACAACAAATGGACTAGTTGATACGCGCGCGTTCGCCCATAAACGCGTAACAAGTAAAAGTTGGAGAAACTATTCGAAACATTTACGGAGTCGTTTTCGTTGGCGAACGCAATTTGTTGTGGTTTAATAGACTCGTAACCGGGTGAAGGTATCAACAGATATTTCGCGCGGGGTCGACGAATTCGATTAAACAACTTTAGAAGCGCCGCATTTTAATCCTTTTGCTGTCAATATAAGACGTCAAGTCAAAAGGACGGTTTGAAAATATGTATTTAATATAAAATATAACCCAAAAACCCAGATTAGGACGGTCATACGAATCTGGGAAAACTATAATCTTCTTCTCGCGTTAACCGTTAACGGCGTCACTTATAACGACCCGTTTTTCTCCCGGATTATTTGTAATTAAAATAGCTCCAGAGTGACATCTTTTTTAAAAACCGTGAATAATCGAAAACTTCTCCCACGCGGTTTTGCGTCTCCGCGGAACGAGCCCGATTCGGATTTAATGAGATATACATTACCGCGCGCTCGCAGAAGCAACTGATGTTTTAAACGGCAACATGTGGCTCATTTCGCGGAGCTAATGCCGAGAATCGCGTGCCTCGCTGCCTAGCCCGGCAGTAAAAATGTCAAACAAAGCCTTCGACTCTTATTGCCGAAGGTTCAAAAACACGAAAACAAGGGTCCGCGGTCGTTATGAGAATGGCAAATGTCACGCCCTCTTGTATCGGGGGATGAGTTAGAGTGGCTCATTATTCCGCGATTTCGTCGGGACGATAGCGAACGGTAACAGCGCAGGGCCTGCGAGCGACGCAGTGATATCGGGTCCTCAACAATGGCGCATTACGAATACCTGGTATGCTGCATAACCGTGATTTCGTTAACCCGATGAGAGCTAATCTACGGACAATGCAACAATGAGCGTGGGTTGCCGCTGCATCCCCACGTGTGGCCGAGCTCGCGTTCGAGTTTCTGCTCGGCAAAAAGTCCACGACAAGAAAAATTGGGCCGGATCGCGGAACTTTCGTAATAAAGATAAATTGGGGTCGGCCGGGATGAAGCTATAGCGCACGAAACCCGGCCTCGTGGCAGTGCCGCGCGTTCAATGTGTGTTTTCGAAATTATAAAGAACACACGGCCGGGACCAAATAATGGCGCATACTAACGAGAGGGATGCGTGCGCGTAAAAAAAAAGGGCACCGCGATCATCGAGACATAAAACGGGCTTCGAAGCATTAACCGAACGGCTCGGATATTGCGCACGATTCATTTCGATGATTTACAAAGTTTTGACAGTAAAATCCTTTTAATGCAAACCGTTTTATGGCGGAAACATAATATATGTGTACGTAACGTGTATATGATATAGCGTGCGGTTATGGGTTAATAATTTTTATCTGAAATCGTCGTTACTTAAGTTTTTACTTTTAACGGACTTAGAAACACTTTTCAGATACTGCGAGTTTTATGATGAAAAGGAATAAAGCGAATGTTGGGAGAGAGAGAGAGAGAGAGAGAAAGAGAGGGGGCCATCGGGAATGCTTGTTGCGCAATGTCCTTAAAATTGTTGAATTAATGTGTTTATTGTTGGTAATGTTGGGTATTAGTTTTATATTGCTAATTAGATACCGTGATTTCGGCCGTGTATATAAAATTGGTTTCGTGTTACATAAAGTGGACGGAATTCAAGCATTTGATTGTACATATATATATATATATATATATGCTTATAGTAGTTTAAAACATTATGCAAATTAACGACTTGTTTATTTGAAAAGCTAAAGGAAACTGAAAGTATGGCATTTCAGTCGTGGACTTTTTCATCCGCAATCAATCCGACGTTTCGACGAAAATCAATAAACTGATGTTTCTATTCATTTAAATAAATTAACTTTTACAGGTTAAAGCGCCTGAATATGATCCGTCGATTCACGGATAAATAATTCGGCCTTTTTTTCACGTGCAATTCCCACGAACAGCGTCATTATAAATGTTTACCGAAACGCATAAAAATCTAATTATGCGCGACTTTTACAACTTTTCCACTAAAATCATGACGGAATTTGACGGAGAAGAACGACGCGATTTGAAGCGAATGTGTTACGATCGAACAAAAAGTGTCTTTTTACCATTATTCCTTGGAGCGAATTCCGAAAAGAGCAATAAAATCTCGCGCACTCGATCACGCTGTTCATCGTCGTGCGATTGTTCGGCACATTTCCACGTTCGTTTTTCTTTTCTTTTCTGTTATTTTTTTTTTTTTTTTTTTCAGAAGAAAATCTCACGTTGACTTTTTTAAGTGACTTTTGACGAAACGCGGTCGGGTCGCGTCAAGCGTAAACAACGTCGACAGGCTCGTTAACGATAATCAACGCCGGCCATTTGTATAAATTATTCACGAGGATTACTCTCGATGCGGGATTGAAGGGAACAAAAAAGTGCCGCGCGGCTTTCTTGCCGTCGGCCATTTTCTCGCTGGTTTCGTCGTCGGCTCGTCCAAATTCTACGACTTTTCTTCGAGCCGCTTTTTCGAGCGCCGCGGATTCGTTTCAAATCCAGCAACCGATTGGGTACAAAAAGCGATCAGGAAACGTGAGACGCTTCCGTAGGGCTCGCTAGGCAAAAATGCAAAACCGCACGCGTCGCGGAATTCGAGGAATACAAACCGACCTTTTTCTTGCTCCGCCATTGAATGGTCCGCTCGCTCGACGCGCCAGAAGACGTTTCTTTATCTCGTCTAATCTACACTCGATACCACAGTAGAAAACACAACAAGCTCGCCAGATGAGTACTCAACTTTTCTTTACTGCCTTCCTGCCTCTTTTTTCGTCCGAGCATTGTTGCCATTATTCATCTTATAATACCCGCAAGAATTTTGAGTGATCCTGTTTACGATTGTATAGCTAACCTTTAGCAAAGCCGGGCCGAGCCAATTTTTGAAATCAAAATAATAGAATGTTTGTCCAGATGTTAAACGCTCCCGAACAATGTTATACGCTTTTGTGACTGTGGCGGTTTTAATTGTCACAGATATACCTGTGTAGATATATAAATTTTCCGCACAATATCGCCGCGCGATTTGTCAGACCGAACAATAATTCTTGGATACGAGATGCCGGCCTGTCACGGATCTTTTGGTTTATTAAGCGTAAAAAAAAGAAAAAGAAATTGCGCAAAAATGCATCTTTAATTTGCACGAGTGTTTTTAGCCGTTACGAAAAATTGTTTGTGCGTACGTGCGCAAACAAATGAGATGGTCAATTTTGGAATTGAACGTTTGGCTTTGTTTTCAAACGAAATTTGTACTTGAAAGGTTTTGTTGGTTTAATTCCGTAGTTAACCGATACTTGTAGTTTCATGTTAATTTAATAATATGTATATAACAGAATCATAATCCATCAATAAATTTAATAATACAGCGCACTCGTTTCCTTGTGGAGTATAAAAGCGATAATACCGTTACATGCAAAATTTAACGATTATTATATGAGTTTGCTCGCGGAGTGTCTGATATTACGATTATAAAAAATGCTTGGTTACTTTTGGTAAATTATGTGAAAGCATATCGGTTTCTTTTTGTACATTTTAGCGCAAATAAAATATTAACGGCCGGGAATAACAGTAAAAACGTTCGGTTGTATATTATTATTTGACTATAATAATGTAATTTGAATATACATTGTTTGTTTAATTTAACATTCGTTATTCGTTGCTAATTGAATTAATTTTAAATAGACTGTAATGCATTTCCGCAATTTATCGTCGTTCTCACATTATAAAAATTGAAAAACAAAATGTCATTGTTGTATGTAATTACGTGATTCGACGGAGACTTGAAATTCTTTACACTTTTTCACGAAGTATATATATATATATATATATATATATATATATAAATATATTGTCTGTTGTAATAAAGGATGTTAGCAATTGTTTCTCAAAGGAAGTATAACAGAAGGATATTTTCTACAATAAACTGAAAGTACTGTAGTTATTACCTATATATATATATATATATATATATATACAATTATCCATTAAAATGATTTACATATTTCAAGTCAGAAATAATTAATGAATCCTCGAGTATTATTAAACATAAAATATTTAAACAAAATTTGAGCAGCAAAAACACGGGGTCATACAATAGAATAAGTTATAAATATATAAGTATAATTATTGAATAAATCGAGCTTGTTTCTGTATCAACGAGCAGTTTAATTTGCCGTATAGTTATGTAGGCGGCCATAACAATGTACATTACTTTTCTTAAAGTTAACCCAACGATTGTTTATTTTAAATTAAATATCCTTGAACCGCGACGTGTTGTAAATTTTCTTAAGTATGAAAACGAGCAGAACGAACGAAATTAAAATACGTAATTATGCTTTTGTAACGAACGAACAATGAGTACAAAGCCAGTCAAATTTAATGAAGAAAGGAATAAAAGGTATATTCTTTGCCTTAGATCCGAGAAATATATAGCACCTGACTTTCCGAGTATATTTAAAGACCAGCCAAGTATCGTCATTACCCATCTTGCACCGCTCGACATTGCTACAAAGGACCTTACAAAAGTATTCAATATAAGGCAAACCCCGTGGTCCAGTCGGACCTAATGAATCGACACCTGTAGAGCCGTAGTTTTACACAATTTCGTCCGCACGGAATACGAAATGTAAAAAAAACGTGTCAGCGCAAACATTCGAAAGTTTTCTTCCCGAAATCGCGTGCTAAGCATATCCATGCGTTCGTTACAATTATACATATATATATATATATATATATATATATATACATGCCATCAGAGACAGATGCGATAGAACCGTTTTATTGTTTACGCACCGGAAATCGCCTAGTTTGACCGAAATCGAGCAACCGGCTGCGGCAGACGAGTTAACCGGGGTAAAAAGTGTGATTTATATGGACACCTTATATAATGAAATAACTGTAATGTAAACTGTATTATAATCGGAGTCGAAAATTATTTCATGCCCGTCGGCCTTTCATCCGATCCCGAGACGGCTGCGCGGTGGAAGACGATATAATAAATAGATGCGTACGTTAAAATTCGATGGTTCATATATTTTTATACGCATACGTTTCGCGCAGTTGAAAAATCGTGAATCATTATTTATGGAAATCGCGCAACCCGGACGTCGCGATCGACCGCGCGACACGGAATGAAAAATTCGTAATTGTGCGATGGAACATAATTTTCGCACAATTGCCGTTTTTAGGTTTCAAATTAATTGTTCGCATTTTTTATGAGCGGTCACACCTCGGGGCGCTCTCTGGCGAGTTTTTAATTCCACGTTTAGCGCGTTAAATATTTGTTGATGAAAAAAATGGCCCCTTTAGATACATCGATACGCGTCAGTCAGTTTGTCTCGGAATCAGAATTTATGTTTTACAGTTCGCATACGTTATCGTTGTCGCGTTAAAAAAAGAACGAGAACCGTCTGATTCGTAAGGAAAAAATTGAAAAAAAATTGAATCGCTTTTGCGTTCGCGCGGTAACTGGGAAATCATACACCGGCTGCAAGAAATATTGGAATAAATGCATAAATTGCAATCCAGACCCGTGCTTTTGTTTGTTTAATAATTAGAAGCCCCCTCGGTCGGAGCGCTCTCCCCATTCCGAGTCATAAATATCGCGTAATACGTTCGCCGGTCTGGCCGCTCAAAAAATGTCGTAATATATATTATTACAAACATCGCTGGTTATTACCAAACGCATTCTTCGCTCGCAAATAGCAAACGCACGGGCAAGAATAAGATCGTGGCTTAATATAATAATAATTTCAATTTCCAAGGTCAAATATGATACGAAATCGAAAATTACATCAACAGACGCGGGTCGTTGTTCGCGAGTCGGAAAAAAAGGAGCAACGGGTGCGAGGCGCAAAAAGAAAGAGGGAAAAACTGATGACGGAGCATCAGCTTTGCAAAGTTGAAAAGGCATCGTCGGGCCGAGACGGATGTCGAGATTCCCGAAGCCGCGTTCGGGTCATTATATCCGCTAATAAATGTAGTATATCGCGGTGATTATCCGCTAAGTATAGGGTGCTCTCTCCACTTGTCGGCCATTGGTCCGCCATTGGCGATGACCGCACGTCACTGGCATGCACTGCCATTATTTATATCGTCGACTGCACAACCCGCTCGGAACAACGCAAATAAATCATAAATTCATAATTCGCCGAAGAGCACGCGTCTTCCGAATAAAAGTTAAGACGGCAAAATGGTCGACTTATTGCGTCGCTCGGCGCGGCGAACAAGCGCGGGATTCCGAAAGGCCCGATTCGGAGTGACACGCGCAAATGCGCTACAACTTTTATGACCCGCCGCCTCGTCGTTCGAGCAACAGGCGCCGTTTACACAAAGCGACGCGGGCTTTTCCCGCGTTTACAACCGCGCGCGTAGGATTTTCGTTTCTGGGCCGTCGGCTCGTACATTCGATGGGAAAAAACCTTTCCCCGCGGTCCCAGGGCTACGGTCGTTTGACACCGATCGAACGATGGTCTCGAGGTAATTATCGTTTCGTGGATTTAATTATTTGATATTTCGAGCGTCGGCGCGGTCTCGGACGCGTTGCGTCCGCCGCTGACAGGTGCGCGAGAGACAACGACGCGCGAAACAAACTCGGAACGCGGAAATACGTATTTAGGACTTTTATTTACGTTTATTGCGCTCAATTGGCTCGAATGAAATGATACGTTCCTGTATTAAACATCCGACACACGGCCGGCTTCGAAATTATGACGCCGCTGCTTTGCGCGCGCTATCCGTAATTGCGAATGCCAAATAATTATACAGATCCGCAGGATAATTAAAAACGGCACCATTTTTGCAGCGCCGCGTTTGACGACTATGACGAATGAATTGTGGATAACTCTCGCAACGCGGCCGACCCTCCGCCATAATTCACACGATTAGACGGGCTCTTTTTTCTAGCTTTAATCACACGTTCGCTATTCGATGCGGCTCGGTCTATAGTGCACGAGGGCGCGCAAACTTTTGACCGCGGCTGACAAAATATCGTTGCCATGGTACCTAATTACGCCCGAGCGGCATAATTTTCGTGCGGCCGGGATTAGGCTCGCGAAACAACCGTTCCCATCCTTCCCTGCAATCAAGCCTAATCGTTGCTGATCAGTCATATTTGCTCTCGTATTCCGCCCTATTAAATTAATTATTTTCAGATCCAATTGTCCGTGATTGGTTAACTCGATCGTTATTATCCCCGCAACGGGTCGTTCACGATTCCGCGTTTCTCCCGTTCATCCAACATTCGTCTTTGTGTCTGTCACCGCCGCGCTCGAATTAACCGATTTGTATTAATTAATTGCCACGGATCCGATTATTATCGACGGCAAATTAAAACCCGTCGGATTCTTTTTAAACTCGGCGCGTTGCCTCCGAGAAAATCGGCTTACGTCTGGCGTCCGAGAAAAGGCACATTCCCTCGGTCTTTATCCCCCGAACGCCTCGGCCGTTTGTTTGTTTAGCGGAAATTTGCGTCGGCGATGTGAGAACGGCGCGCCGTTCGTGATGCTCCGTGCACGATACGCTTCGTTCCGCGATCTGGTCGTTTCGATGATTATGGAGATCGCGACCGGTTGATGAATATTTTGAAGCGCGCAAAGCCGAATGGATAACCTATATCGACCGTGGCGCAATCGTAACGGTCTCGGCTGCGATTCATCGAGCGGAAGATTATATTTGGATCATCATCGGGTTTCGCTTCGCAAATAAGCGCCGGGCGAAAAAAATTGCTCGCGGTTGGTTTTACGATAATGGCACGCTGCGCGACGGACGAAAGAACGAGGCCGGGCTTTGAGGAAGCGATCGAGTTGCGCGGGATCGTGAAAAGCCGAGGGAAACGTGGCCGACGCGAAATCGCCGATCGACGTGACTCGCGGTTCCGCGCGTCGTTATGTCATCGGCGCGCGGGACTGAAGCAGGCGTGTTTACAGGTGACGCGCTGCTTCGAAGCTCACGGTCGCCCCGCTCACGGACGAACAATAGCGATCGAAAATGTAAAATTAATTGCATTCCTCGACAATCATCGGCGATCGACATTTGCTCGCATCCGGCTCATGCTCCGCTGATTGGAACGGCCGCTTCGACTGGGGCGCAATGTTCGTCGACGAACTGGACTTTCCAATCGTAAATTAAGCAGCGCCGGCAATTTTTCTTGCCATTTTCAATCGTTCCCTTTTGTTGTTTAATTAACGGTTACATCACTCGGCTTCACGAATTTGACTTACGACCGATCCCGTTCGGCACATGTGAGAAATTTGTTCGCGCGCGAATAATGCCGATCGACGCACGTACGCGCGTCGTTCCGACGTTTCCGAGTCGGGCGATTGATATTGTTCCGTGCGGTGTGAGTCAAAAATCGGTTGCGTTGCAATGCGAAGCAATTAATTGTTAATGCAAGAATTTCGCGTTCCGTGTGCAAAGCTGGTCTAATTTAATTGCGGTTGCGAAATGATCGTGTTTTGATTGTGATACTGATCGCGGTTTTGCGAAATGTTGTTGTTAATCTTTTGATTAATAAACTTATGGCTTTATGCAATTGAGGGTTCGCCGATAAAATGGTATTTCAACGGTCTACTGTACAGAATACATCAAAGTGCAATAAGAATTGCGTTATATTATTGTAGTAAAATTTTCAGTTCAGCTAATTATATATACACGTAGAACAGTGTTCCATTAAAAATGACTGAAAGTTCAGTAAGTATTATTGAAAACACACTCTCACTTACAAAAAAGCGAGTATGCACTTATTCAAATTTAGAGAGCAGTAACTCACGAACAAAACAAAATTTCAGTTAGGAATTACCGAACTGTTTAGTAAACATTGATGAATGTTTGTAAATATATATCGAAAATTCATCAGTGTTACAGTAAAAGTTCGGTAATTTCTAACCAATTTTTGTTTTGTTCAAGTTACTGTGTTTTTAATAATATTTATTGAACTTTAAGGAATTTTTAACACAACTTTTTTTCTGCATATACAAATTATATGTTGATTCTTTTTGTCTCAAAATTGTAGGTTTTTAAAAACGTATTAAAAAAAGGATGCATGAATTCAAACTCGTGAAATAAATAAAGAAAACTACTCGACGCGATATTGCGTATATCTTTAGTATATCCTTTTCTAATTCATACCGAAATAGTAAAAACTGTGCCAAATAGATTATTTCTAAGAGAGTAGGAAAATTTAATTTATGCCATAATAATTTTTAAAGTATTTTTATAGTACATCCCACTTTTGATATATTATACAGTAAACTGATGAATATAATTTTCTCCGTGTATCCATTTTTAATTTCATCTTTTTTATAGCATCTTTTATAAATCCGAATTCACGAAATGGGGAATTCGAATAAAGTAAATATTATTGTTTACTGCATGTTGAGATTATGAATGTCTGTTTTTAAAGTTTGACTTATTAATGTTTCGGTGATGGTGACTTTATTGTTTGTTATTTGTTTACCTTTGCAGTACCCTGAAATAACTACGAGTTTGCGGAAAAAACGGTCATTTCGTCAAAAAAAAGTCACGGGAAATCGGAGAACCCGTATTTATGACTGCAAATTTGGTTAAATAATTTCGCGAATAAACGTCAGACCGAGCTTTTCTAATTTTTAATTATCTAAGTTGTCGCGTTCCTTTTCGCACTCGTTATAAAAACATAAAAATTCCTTGTGCTTCGGAGTCTCATTTGACGCAATAAGAAGTTAATAAAAACGAATAATTTAAAGGGCACGGCTGCGAAGGAAGAAGGCTCGTGATTATCACGTTTTAATCCTGATGCAGTAACGATGCTATTTATATATAATGACTGCATAAAAGTGTCGAATTTTTTTACATCGCGCTCGATGACTCGGCGCCCAAAATGCCTGACATCAGTTGTTGCAACTTTTTTTCTCCGCCCGTCGTTTCCAAAGCACACCAGTATTTTATACGTCTTTATTTATTTCCGTCGAGTCTGTTAACGCCCCGCGAAAGATCCCTTTGATTTATAAGATCGTCGGCGTCTGCGCGTCGCTTGAAAATAGACAACCCGGCAAATACGTATAATGCGAAACCAAAATTCGTCTGTATCAAAAGAATAATGCTTCGACGAGCAGCGAGGTACTTCAATTATAAAGGCAACATTTCGGTTTCGTCCTTGTGCCAATCACTTTTTAAACGTCATACCACCACTTTCTATTGGTTCACCGTCTTAATACTTCGATAATAAATATTTCAATTTATATTTCAATCCACAGCTAATGCGAGATACTCGAATACCAACCGACTGTGTGTCCGTAAAGAACGTCCGTATATATAACTACTATATAAATTATACAGTTTCAGATCTATAGCAATTATAAATTTAGCACTAAAACAAGCCAAAGAAACACCGATCACAATTAACCAAAGCGCAATTGTGCCGCGGGTTTAAGTTTGCGCTTTATTTGCCGAGAAGGGCGAACGAGTCCTATACGTAATTATTTATTTATTATCGCGCCAATGATTTCTGGAATTTAGCGAAATGATTAAAATTGTTGGTAGAGGAGATATTAAATTGTTTGCTGTCATATATATTTATAACTGCCGTAAAGTTCGGACAATATTTTATTTACGCAGCTTCATTAAAACATCGGCCCGACAATGCTCCTCCTTGATTCGCTCAAAGGACGATTTCACCGGACTTCATCTCCAGTAATCGATTATTTCTTTGAGACGTGAATTATATTTATGTTAATAACTCCTCGCGGGGACTATTTTTTATTTACGACGTCAATTATATCAGTTTGTTTCGGACATTCTACCTCCACGCACACAACATATAAATCACCCAAACTACAGTTTTGCAACAGTTACGCGCGTATACCCGCGCAAAAACAAACACGAAAGATCAAAGAGCGTAAATTATTGGCAAAAATGAAGCGAACCCGAACGATCAAACGGCAGCATTCCTGCGATTTTCAGCCACGGAGAAAGCGCAGCTCGCTTTGTCACATAAATTTCAATGCTACTCGGCGTTCGCGCGCGCCTTTCAATCGCCCGCGCTGTCTAAGCCCGGCTCGAACGCGGCGTTAGACGGTCTTAAAAGGTTGCACCGGAGCGCTCATGCACACGGAACGATATTTTAACATATTTTATTCGGATTAAAGGTTACGCAAACACGAGCGCGCGCGGCGGACGATTTTGCGTTTCCGTCCGTGAACGGGCCATTTTTTATGCACTCGAGCATGGTAATTGTTTAGAAAGAATCTATCGGATCCGTCGTAAGTTACGTTGAGTAAGACAGCCGAAGTGACGTAAATTGTCCTATTAATAGCTTATAATTATTTAAGGCGTATTATTAAACGTGTAATAACGCTCGAGCCATCAATCTTGCGGGCCTTGGGGACATTAGATACTTATAGAAATTGTATATTTTTAGAAAGATAATTAAACGTTACCGAAATCGTTAGGTGGTCTTTATTATTGTAAAAAGTTTGTGCAGTGAAATTTCTTCCGGAAAGTTAAAAAAAAAACAAGGAATAGGAAAGATCTGCAGTTATTATAGAAGAGAATATTAGAATGTAGTCGGCCTCGAAGTCAACAATACTTAACGGTAAACACAATTTTCTTTCAATAACAACGTTTCTATGATTTAAATTAATTAAATGTTTTTTGTTTCGGCATTTTTTATGCTGTTCATTGTTTCCGAACGGTACTTTTTGTTTTTAATCATTGGGATTGGTCGCACGAAGACTCGATTTAAGCGAACCGCGTAAGAACTGGCAGAAAATATGCTGAATTTAAGAACACGGAATAATAACTCGGAAAGTAATTTTTTTTCTACTCTCATGTATATTATTATTATTATTATTATTATGTCCGTATTGCTTTCAGTGTGACTTTATTATTAATCTGAACAAAAATGAAGATTCCAGAAATTAAACGAAATTGATTAGTTAATTATAACCCTGCATAATATATCACTTCGTTTCATAAACGTCCAGTTTTATCAATAAGATCTCGTGAATTATAATTCTTATTAATTACTGTCACTCGGGATTTAAACGTTATTCAATTTTTCAATTTTTAAAACATATTAACTAGATAGATTCATCGTTGAATGGCGAAACTAATACCGAGATGCCGGTACATTTAACATCGCCGGTCTCATCATGGTATGTGCGTGTTTGCCGTCACGCCTACTAATCTGCAAAATCGTAAGGTCAGTCCGCGTCCGAAGGTTTATTTCCTCTTATGTCGTAAACGGTCAAAAAATTGTCTTAGTTCTTTTGAGCCGGTTCTGCATACTTTTGGCAATTTTATGGGTAGTTAAATAAGGGAAAATCAACGACTCGCGGGTAATGAAGATTTTTTTTTTTTTTTGAAAAAAAAAAAGAAAAAAAAAAAAAATAAAGTAAAACAAAAACCAAAGGAGAACAGCGTTTTTGGAACAACAGACGGTCGTCAAACCGACTCGAAAGCATCGCAACAAACGGTCCTTATGGCGCGCTTTGCATGATCAGCGTCCACACGACCTCCGCCACGATATCGGAAGCAAAAGACGCCTCGTTGCCCGACCATTGCTCTTAATTAATGACGGCGCAAGAGTTTTGTTTGCACGCTTTTCGGCCGAAACTTTTTTAACTTTCGTGGAAGAAAACCGGCAAAAAAATTCGGCAACTGGCAAGAGGCATCGGCGCTAATAAACAGTCGGTAGCCGTTGTGTTTACACGCAAAGACATATACTTCCTCGAACTGTAACTTAGACTTGTTTGACTGTTAATGTTGACTTTCGTTTTATAGGAATTTGCCTGATAACATCAAAGAGCAACCACGAACTTGTGGGAAATCACCTTGAACAGAACCGGAACCCAGCTGCAAAGTCTATGCAAATGAACGGTTTTGTAACAATAAACTTGGTAAATTGTTGATCAAAACGCGGCGCGGTCGCTTTTTGTTTCTCGAACCGCGCGGTTAAGTGGAGCGAGATGAAAGTAACTTTTCCCGTAAGGTCGCCGGTAAAAACCGGCTGCTCCTAGAAGGCGTCCAACTTTGTTCCGTCCGACGAAATTAATAACCGATCTGCGTAACGTTTCATGCCAAACGATTGAGAAAAAAATAATCTCAATTTCAAGTCCCGACGACTCGCAGACCGCAGGGACCAACCGCGTTTCTAAACCCGACCCTCGCTATTCCGAGGACATCGTTTAACCCTGGCAACTAGAAAACGTAATTCCCACAAGAGGATCGCTTTCAGATACACTTGATTAGAACGTATCGCTGCTAATGAACCGCGTTGCTCCACTTCATCGGCGCGGCTAAAAGCCTTCGAGGGGCGGCAGCTCGTACGGGTCGACTTCCTCGAGCATTTTTTATCGACGCCTCTGGAAAACGACTCCGCACCACGTGGTGCTTTTCATGCATCGATAAGGCATTTCGGCGGCGTCGCGGGAGAAACTCGCGCCGTCGGTGCGCTCGGCGACGGGTAATCTACCAATTAACGTCGTTCTCAGATATACGGCCTCGCACGTGGTCCCGGGTCGCTCTCGCGAGCGGGTTCACGAAAGAGCGCCACCGAAATAGTCGCGGCGATTAATCTCCGCACCCAGAATAGATCTTCCGCGCGCGTTTTTTAATGCCGCCACGGACACGCTTTTGTTCGTTGGTAGTACACACCAATTTGTTTGGGCATTTGCAGCCAATGGCTATAGTCGACCCGGCGATTCGTTTTCTGCGACAAATTTCGTCCGATGGAGAGAATCGAGGCAAATTAATTGCGTGCAAAGCACTGTAAAAATAACACAGAGGAGAGAGCTTGTCGGGTTTAATAAGTCTTTGACTAACTTGGTCTGCAAAAGTAGTAATGTATGAACACGCAGAAAAATATTGCATTAAAAGTTACTGAAAGTTCAGTAAATATTATTCAAAACACAGTAACTCACCGACGAAACAAGATTTCAGTTAGAAATTACCGAACTTTCGAGTAAACATTGATGAATGTTTGTAAATATATACGGAAAATAAATCAATGTTTACAGTAAAAGTTCGGTATTTTCTGATTAACTTTTTGTTTTGTCCGTGAGTTACTGCGTTTTGAATAATATTTACTGAACTTTCAGTAGTTTTTAATGGAACATTTTTGTGCGTGAACTAACAATTTGATTGTCAATAAGTTTCATTTGATTCAACAAAGTTGTTGAATAAGTCGTTTTAAGGTTACACACTGCTGGAAAAAAGTGTCTTAAATGTAACTTTTTAAGACACGAACTGACTTATTTCAGTCACCAGCTATCTTAATACATGATATTCTGTATTTGATTAAGACATTTCGGCGTCTTCATAAGGTCGCTTTGTGTCTTAAATAAGACACATATTTTATATATTTTTAATAGTGCGCGGGTTCAGAACTGTATTGACAAATTTAGATAATTATATTTACCGTTGATAGATTCATTGTTTCAAACAATACTAATTTTTGTGTGAAGTATTCCTATATATATTAATGAAGTGTCCTTTATTAGCGACGACTGTGACTTCTAAATCGAGATCGTCATTAAAAGATAAATATTATGACGAAAGTCTCTTAATTCAAGACCCCGGCGTCTTAAATAAGACTCACAATGTTATTAATTCTGCGCACAAATATCTCGTATTAAGGCAGTTGATGTCTTAAATAAGACATACGTATGATATTTGTTTTAGCAGTGATTATAAACTGAGAAAAATAAAGAATGTAAAATGACTGTTTATATTACGAATTTAGGGTCATATGGTACAAATCGTCAAAATTTAATGGTTTTAACAGAAAAAATCGTTATTTGTGCAGATAATTCCTAAATTATCGTAATATGTTACTGTTAAAAACAGTAAATTTTGACGATTTGTACACTAAGAAAATAAAATTGTACAATTAACATTATTGTACTTTTTTTACTTTTTGAATTATTTTACTTGAATTCGTAAGGGTTTTACAATATGACATTGTACTACGAACGATGTACATGGTTCATTTTACAATTTTGTGTTCTCAGTATACCATATGGCCCCAAATTAGTATGATAAATAGTAATATTTCGTGTTTCATTTGTCTCAGGGTATGCTTAGTTCTTTAAAAATGAAACTTAAGAGACTAAAATAAAAACGTTTATTTTACAGCCATAGTTTACCTAACGTTAGAAATGTTAATCGTCCTTCGATGTCTGTCTCGCGGGGGATATACCAATCGGCCTGGTACTTGCCTAATAAGTAATTGGCAGCCAGCCAGCGCCGGGCCAGAACTGGGCCATTCGTTCCGTTTGTTTCTTTCGACTTTTACAGGTGTACATTTAAATGCCGCGCACGGGGCATAAAATTGCGGCCCGCACAAAGTTATTTGAAGTCGTTCTTTGTGCTGCAATACAGCATTGATTTGAGCAGCGCGTCTCGACTGAGGAAGAAGAAGATGAAGAAGAGAAAAAAAAGGCAAATAAATGACGAAGAGAGCTAGCGGGAAATTTGTGACAAATCGTCGCACGCGGGACCGAAACGCACGTAAAGTCTCTATCTTGAACGACGTGAGACGTGTATTAGCCACAAAGTCATTCCCCATTCATGCGGCATAATACCGCAAGGTTACAAAGGCTGCCTTTTTAATGTTACTCCGCTCTTACTCATATACGTAATACGTGTCTTTCGTTTCTGAGTACATGTATTGAGACTTACGATTATATTGTCCCTTCGTAAAGACGACTGCGAATAATAATGAGGACAGTGTGTAAAGATGCGTGAGCACGTGAAAGAGTCAAATAAAATAGAAAAGATAAAACGCGGCGACGACACCGAACGGGGTAGGTGCGCGGGCGGAAGGGGGGGGGGAAGGGCGACGGTTCTTTTCATTCGTACCGCGTAATTCATATCTTCACGTTTAGTTCTGACGGGAAACAAACAAGTTCATTTCATCAAGTAACAAAACCAGAAATTCCGACGACGAATTGTGTGATTAATTTTATCTTTAGTCGGTGATTTGACTATGGAAATGATTGTTTTATGGCAAGGTCGGTTCCCGGCTGAGAAACGGAGAAGCGCGACGCGATTGTGCGTCGTCGCTGAGCGAGGAGAACGCGCGCTGAGAAAAAATGGCTTTAAAACGTTGCGGTTTGTTTCAATCTTTAATCGGGTCTTCCGGTAACGGTTCGCGGTGTTTCGCGTGGGTTGCGTTATTAATGAAGGACAACCTTAACTTTAACAACTCAGCTTTTGTTTGCTCAATCGCGTGAATACTCAGTCCCGTTCTGGCGGACGGATTTATGGGATTCCGAGTTTCGTCAAAATTACGAATTTGGGTTCGGTGAACGAAGGGTACAGTATAGGTCCGATGCGTAATGGAAATGCTTTATTTCCCGTCGTTGGTTTCGTAATACATTCTTCGGGCAGAAACTCGTCGAAAGTTTAATTGCCGACGGTAATACTTGAGAACTTGGCATTGTTGTCGTGGTGAAAGTTATGCATCAGAAGCGTTTAAAAAGTGGACGCGCGTTTAACATACTGACTGTAATGAACCGAGCTTAGGGTGTTATGTTTTATATAAAGCAGTTTCGCAGGTAGCTACGGGTGGGCCAAGGGACAACGACAGAAAGAAAAAAGGACGCAACGCGCCGTCTAACCTTGCCCAGCAACCTGCTTTTGCGCTGGTGTTTACGTTTTCATTTTTAATTCTTAAATAGCGTACGATATTTCTGTTCGGTTTGGGCGTTACTTGATGGATCGGTGCATTTTTAAACGGTGTTTTTTTTTCTTTCTTTCTTTATTATTTTTTTTTCTTTTTTATTTCGAAAACTTATAATCAAGTAGCGAGGAGCAGAAATAACAAACATTGTTTGTATAAGAATCACTATAGTAATCGTTGATACCAATGATATGACCGAGGTACGTTAAAAGCTAATATACGTTTTTTGTTTACAAAAATAATATTAGATTATTCAATTTGAATTTATCGTATAAATTGTTAGATTATTTGGAAAGGTGGTTCATACTATGCTGACTAGGTACGAACTAGCTGAGTCGACTTTTTTGTTCGATTTATATGGAAATTTATTTAAGCAAGCTACGAGATTTATGTTCGTGAAAAAATGTGATAATTCAGAGAAATTGAAAAATAAATATTATCCCTGCAAGTTTTTTTTATTTTTCATTTTTTTTTCTTTTTTTATTTTTATTTTCATTGATATACGAAATGACTAAAAACGTTAAGGATGTCCGTTTTATTGGACTTTTTATAATTCTTTATTATGAACAGATTCGTTTTTTCAACCGTGTCGGTGAAAGTTCACTTGTCCGAATTTTATACCGTTTTGGTTTATTCTTTGATACTAATTTAAATTTTACACTTCGTAAAATGTTCAACAATTATATTTATATATAATACAAAATAAAACATAAAATTACTTTATATACCTTTATTATGTACGTTCGAAGGAAAAGCGTTTTTCAATTGTGATACAATTTACGTCACCCAACCGCGCGCAATTGCATTGAAATTAATTATTTAAACAATAAACAAAAAAACGGCGCTTTTTTATAACTCAAACTGGATATATATTGTAATTTATGAGCGAAAAACTTCATAAGCAACGAAAAAGTATATTATTATTATTTATTTCAATCATTCAACGGTTGGTTTTATTGCTCAATTAATACTGACCTTCATTGCGTCTTGGTTAGCCATAAAAATTGATTTTAAAAATCTGAGTTAAAAACTGCTGCGAAAAGTACTCATAAAGCAATTCCTCCTCTGGTCAGTAATTACATATTTTCAGAGAAAAACACAGGACGCATTACAACTAATTTAATTATCAACATCATTTTCATCTAACAAGACTCGCAATTTATATTCATCGTGGCTGCAAATTATTGTCGTTTTCCGGTGTAATAACCGACAAAGTTGTTTTCAAAGAAGCGTTGAAACGACGATGAAAATGGTAGACATGCAAATGACAGTCCACGTCAGGCAGTGGTGATGGGAGGAAAAACCGCGCTTATAAACCAGCTGAAAAGATAAAAGAGCGAGTGCCGTTACGCTCTAGTGCTCGTTGACCGGGGTTGGAGTTACACACCTGGCAATGCAGTGCACACCTACGCCTGTATATGCCCTTATACCACGGTCACTCGGCACCTCGTCGCTTTAATTTAAACCATCTTTCGCACGAAAAAAACTTCGTCTTGACTGGTTCATAATTTGCGTTGCGTTTAATAACGTTCGTATAACAGTGTATATTCAATTAACATTAATAATTATACAGAACAGAATCAAGTAAACAACAATTATAAACGCGTTTTAATATTCTGATAAGAATTGATTAACGGCTGTAATATTGTTTATGAATCGTGACATTGTTTTGTAATAATGCGAATTGTTATAATTTGCTTATTTCATTTCAATTATGATTATTTAAGAGTTATTCGAATTTAAATTATTTTTACATTAATTGTAAATGTTATAATAAAATACGGTAGTGTGTAAGCGTAAAAATATTGATATTGATAAATAGTTGTTGAATTAAACAATTGAATTTAAGACATCATATTTCCTAAATTTATTGGTATAATATAGTAAGCTTGTAGGATTCTTATTATTAACCGTTGAATGTTTAAAGAGTTTTATTTATTATTCCCCATTATGACTTCTTATTCAGAATCAAAGTATTCATTTTATATTACGTACATTTAATTCAACATTTATTATGCTTGTATAAATTAATATTTGTTCATTTGTACAGTTGTTATACAGTTGGTACGAAATAAGAATAATATTTTCTAGTTTCATTTAGTAAAAATTAACTGACCTGACGTAAAATTGTGTATACCTCCCCGGGGTGAAATTTAAACCCTACTTATGACCTATAAGTTATCGAAATTGTATAAAAATAAGACCTAATTAGCGCTTAAAACCGGCCGAAATTTCCTTTTTTCCTAATAGGAGCACTTATGTAGGGCCTATTTGGGAAACGTTCTTGAATCATGTAGGTCTTAAATAAGTCTTATAGGTCTTAAAAAGGACCTAATATTCGAGTTTAAGCAGTTTAATACCTTAAATAGTGCTAATGAAGGTTCTGTAGGGGTAATGTAGGACAAAAATTTCGCCTCGGGTATATTTACAATAACAATATATAGAACGTTTTTTAATTAGAAACATATATAATTTATTTATTTCTCGATGTATACAAACGTTACTCTGGATTGACCTGATTATTGAATTAGTTTGTAAATATAAACGCACATGGAACACGCATAAATCATTCATATAACTTTAAAATTGGTTATTTTGACATTTCAATTGCAATTAAAATTATATGTAATTTCAGATAATTATTATTACAAATGTGTTTATATAAGCTTCTTATCGAACAATATATAAATTTTGTATCAACCACGGATTATTGATGCACTCGTATATATAAAGGGTCACACATTGTCCTCGTAATCTCGTACGAGAATTCCAATTACAAATTGATAGTTAATTAAAACGCAAGTATAATCAAGTTTCGACGAATAAAACATTCGCGCGTTAAAATCAGAACTTACGATAAATATGCAATTACGTGTACGGTTTTGGCGAATAATTTCATTGTGCCAATAAATCGGTTTAATCCTAATGAAATGCGAGAGAAAGTGCTCGCTTTTGAAACACGTGACACGAATCGGAGCGCAGATTTTCAAAGCAATGCCGCGAGGATGATTGCGTTGCTCAACGCGACGCTCAAAATTGCACAACGGCGCTGAAAAGAAAAGCGTGAGACGTGCGTTACGGTTTCAGACGTTTCGAGTGATTTAAAGCGCCGTGTCTTGATTCGCAATGAATATTCTTGATTGTTACGCTTTTGCGTCGAGTTATTTATCGTTAAAAATCGCGCGCTCGCGCGGCTGAAAATTGTCGGTTAAATCCGTTCTATCGGAGGTTGCCAAATCTGACGCACCGAGGTTACACAATTTTACGCATAGTAATTCGTAAGATTGTTTTTCAAAATACAAAACAAATCGCGTCCCGGCCAAGCGGCTGAAATTAAATGCACGGCTAAACGATGATTTGAACAACGTTAAACCAATTCGCGATGATTTAAATCTCGCTATGGGAACCAGAGATAGTTTCACGATGCAATTGCCATCCTTCTGCAGCTGCATTACAATCCGGCGCGCGATTTCTAAACACCGCGCTTCTTTCCCACAAGTAGAAATAAACGGTATTGATCCGTTCAAACTACACCGACGGCAAGGTTTTATTGTTTGTATTCAAAATAACCGCGGTTATTGCGAATAAATTGTTGTACGAAATGACGCGCGTCAATTTTTTATGATAACCATAACAATCAAAATATAATACAATAATCGCAATTAATAAATGGTTCTTTTCGAAACTAACGAATGTCAAATTAAATGCATTGAATGCAAATTTTGCGATTTAAATAATACGCGCTAATAAAATTGTACAAAAAGCGTTCAATTACCATCCGCGCGTAAAACTCGGAAATCTCTATTTTGAAATCCATAAATTAACCGATCCGAATGTATTGGCTAACTCGAAAACAGCGCAAGAAAGTCTTTTATGGCTTGCAAATAGTTTAATGGCGCTTGGGGGAAATGACAACGAACGTCCAGAGTTATAAATGAATGGTGCAATTGCAATAAACCACGTAATAACTTTAATATGATTTTGCGCCAAGTTTCTTGCGTCGCGCGCGAGATCGCCGATGTACATGATTTTTGAAACAAAGTCATTAACTGGAATCATGGCCCGGGAATTCGTTACAAAAACCAACGCTTTCGATCTCATTTAAATTGCGCCGCCGATTGAAGCGCGTTAAAGCGCTATAACGATGATCGCAGAAAAGCGGCGAAAAAAATGCACAACGAAATCCATAATAAATAGTTGCCTCGAAACGAGTTTGAGTGGCGCGACTTTGGCGCGGTTCGTGCGCCGAACAAAAATTGCATCTCCCGGTTGAGAAACAAAAACTGTTTTCTCATTTATTTGAATGATTGAAAAAAATGGTTCGTGAAAACTCGTTTGCCAAGGTGTACTTTAGCAAACAAGATAAGGTATGATTTACAGCGCGTGCAAATTTGCACGGCAAAAGCGTGATCCGCGCGCGGATTTGAATAGGCCGCTCTCGTCAGAATCGATTTCGGACGAAGCGTGTGTGGTCTTTTGGACGTTTAATTCAGCGCTCGCGTTCCCATAGTCTTTGCGCTCGTTGTTTCAGTATTGGCGGATATAAATAGGCTCTAAGCCGAGGAAATTCAAGGGGGGCGGGAGGCGCGCCCGCTCGAGCGAGAGAGAAACGAGCGGAGCCTTGCTCCGACGACCATTAACCTGGAAGGATCCGCCGAGCGTGCTCGTTTCAGTAACCCTTTGTTGCCAATTTGTTGCTCTCTCTTTCGAATTCTATTGCCGCGCGCGGTCATCAATTGTTCAAAACGCCGAACCACTTATTCGGCCGAGAAAATAGTGGCATCGAGCGCTTTAATGGCCCGAGCGTTTCGGCGCTTATTGCTTGTCAAAATCGCATCATCGCGTACGCGAAGGTTCGCGCACGCAAATCGCGTCGGCGGCGAAGCCGGCGTTTTCGCAACGCCGCGAAATTGGTCCACGCGCGCCGCTTTCAAAGCCCCGGATAAGCGAACTGCGCCGAGCAAAAAATAAAGAATGCTGTTTATTTCGCGGCTAAGCATTTCCGCAATGTTTTTGGAATTGAAGTGCGATAAATCTTGTTTGCCGTTTTTCCAATGGAATTCGAGATTAATAGTCGAGGCTTTACATGCATCGCGGAAATGGGCTGCGAGTGCATATATATATACGAAACTTTTGAATGCGAACGTTTCAGCGGCGTACGAATAATTATGGAAAAAAAAAAAAGAGAGGAATGAAAAACTAATTGCGAGAGTACGAGTGCTTTTTATACGGTTTAGTCAGCAATTCGGTTTTTGATGAAAAGGGACCGGGAAAAAGGCGCAACTTTTCAGCTCGCAGTTCGTTGAATTCGGTTGAAAAACTGGGTTGATCGGTCGGCGAATTATGTATCGTAATTAAATGAAACAAGCACAATCAATCTAACGTGGTCACAACCGATGATTAACGTCGAATACCGCGCAACCTACGCATCTGTCGCTAACCTTATTCAATTATACGCGCTCGTCTAACAGATACACGCTTGTCTAAACTCGCTTTAAAATGGCATTAGCATTTTTCAGCGGCATTTGCTACAGATTTGACTATATATATATATATATATTCCCTTTATGAAAGAGTAGTCTCCGTTGCTCGAGGTATAATCGACGAGATTCCTTGTAATCCTATTGAATAAAATCGAAAACCTTGCCGGCGTAGAAGTAATCGCATAACTTTATCTTAAAGCATATTTATCCCTTCTGTTTGGGCGAGCCACACAGCCCGCAGTCGGTTCGCTCGTATTCATCGCGTCGTTTTGCTTGTTTTCGCCGTCAAAGGTGTTTGCCCCACAAATTTAGCTAAAACTGCACGGGCGCCGGCGAAAAGACGAAAACGCGCAATTGAACCGAAAGCGACGAGAGCGTTTCTCGAATAACCGCCGCCCGTCGATTCCTTCCGAGATACACTTTTTCAGACCAAATCGAGCATACAGTCCGTACTCATTGAAACTTAAGCCTCTTTCATGAAGAGCGCTCAGCCTCCGGTTTGCTTCTGCATCAACAGATCGCGGTCGGGAAAAGATCCGCGCGCGCTCGTAAATTTTCAAGGAGGGAGAGAATTATGCATCGATCATGAACAAAGAATCCCTTGCTTTGGAGGCAACGGTCGCGGTCAACGCTTAAAACAACCGACCCGTTGACGGACCGGCGCGTCGAATAAATAAATAGGCATCACGCGCGTTATATTCTTATGCCAGTTTTCGTTTCACTTCTGCGCTCGCGACGTCCCTCCTGGCGTTATTTTCCGCATTGCGCTAATTGCGCGATTACATCGGCATTGTTACGAGAGTGGGTGTTAAACAAACAAAGCCACGGCTTTACAGGCGTAGTTCGATACAATTAACATTTCATTAAATGAAACTCACCGACGCTGCAATTTGTATGGGAATTATAGTACGAGTTATAATAACAGCGTTCTTAATAGCTCGCGATATATATAATGCTTGAGTCGAGATGTATTTCGTGTGTCGAGGTTGAAACTGGAATGTGCAATTTGATGTTTCGTTTTCACTTGAAACGCGATTTTTGATACTTTTTAATCATTTAATTCGACACGTTTTTAAACGATATACGTTATATTTTAACAAATCAAACATTTCGCTTCGATTTTCGTCGCGATACAACGCGATTAATTTTGAATTTAAATTAAAATCAAAGTAAACCGATCGGTATAAAACACGCGAATTGCATTCATCGCGTTAATAAAATTATATAATTCCACGGTCTGCCATGTCACTGCTGCTTCACGAATCATCGCCATTCGAACCGTTGCCAACTTTGCCGCCCGATGAAAACAACCACAATGCAGCTTGTATTTTAAACTTGTTCATTCAATAGTCAAGGCGGTTATTCAGCGCGGTTCAAGTATCAGTATTCAAAGTTATATGATTCGAATTAAAACTGTACATACGCGTTTTCAATATTTTGATAATGCTTCTTCGTTAACCGGCATTGAACGAGCATTTCTAAATTCATCGATTGTTTTTGTTGCTCGCAAAGAAAATATTTGAACGCATACGGTATTTATCGAACCGTTGTAAAACCAACAATTTGCGCAAATCATTTTATTAGTTAACGTATTACGTATTTGTTTAACGTAACGCATTTTAAAATTAAATTCTTTATCATTGGCATAATCTTATATATATATATATATATATATAATATTTTTACGCATGTATATCGCGATGCGATAAAATTTAATGTAAAAAAATATACATGTGTATATATAATTCTTAATATACGTAGAAAATATATATATTTATCATTTTACTATATTATATATCAAAAGTAGGATATACTTGAAAATATTATAAAAATTACTATATCATATATTACACTGAGAGATTGATCAATTTTTAGTAAAAAGTTTACCAATTTTGTATTATATTTGTAATTTGTCAAAAGTTGTAACATTCTAACCTAAAATGAAGTTAACAAAAAGTTGATGAAAAAAGATATATTTATTCAAAAGTGTTATAATGTGATTATTGAAATTTTAATCAAAGTGAATTTTATTATTATCAAGCCTTAACCTTACATTGTTCTTATTTGTCAAAATTACGTAAACCAGTTTATCAAAATT
>JABFQC010000269.1:0-30895 GCA_022817085.1 Psilanteris sp. ZL-2020
GTGTAAGGCTAATCTCTTCTTATCCGCCAATCCTCCATGGTCTAAGCTAATTTCAATTCCCGACAAGACTGCCGCCCTTAGTTCCGCTTTTGGCAAAGTTTCTGGCACGCCTTAAAAGTAATTCCGTCGCACCAAGAGGACTCTCGCTTAATTTCTGTTTGGTTCTCTTTTTCGCTCTCTCTTTCCGAACGTTCCTCGCAGTTTCAATAGTTGAGATTACTTCGCGAAACTTTGACAGTTTTATGACAAATTACAAACGACGGCAAACGAAGCAGGCCACGGCTTACATCGCGAATAATAATTTCGCGCTAGTTTCCCAGGCAAAAATGCGCGCACTTGTAAGTGTCGCGTAAAAAAAAAGTTTATCCAATTTTATAAGCCGCGTGTTGGCCGGACTTGATGATGTCATTTCGCATGTGGGACTGTGTCTGGATTAGATTACGTCAGCGGCTTTGGACAGTTCGTAATAAAGAACGGACTAATCCTGGTAATAAAATTAACAGTACAATGTTCGTGGTGTCGCTTGGCTTCTGGTGAAGAAAAAAAAGAGGACATTAGTTCTGATGCCAACAAACTTTGCATTATAATGACGTTTGTTTGAATACTTCAATCAGTCATCGTTCTCTTTTGAGGATAACAGTAGGTACTTCTGTTTGCAGATTTCGATTGAGTTTCCATTAATATTCTTGCTCATATATCTCACTGCAATGGCAATACTTCTTCTTCCTTCGGTTGTAACGTAGAATAAATTTTGCTTGCCTTTTTTGACAATTATTTACGATCAAATAAAGTAACAATTTAAACTCTTAATATTATAGTATTATTTATGAATAAAAGAAAATATTATTTAACATAATTTATAATATTTCGGCATCTTCATATTTATTCGTAAAAAATTATACTCATACTAAAATTCACGTTACTGATCTTTTAATACAAATAATAAATATGTCCAATTCACTGTGTATTTTAGTAAGCGCAATTCTTAACTCGAATAATTTGCATATATATGCACAATATTTCGTCTGTATCTGGATATTATATATTCGTCGTCTTATAAAAATAATTTTAAAATCTAATAAATGAATATAACTGTATATACATTTTATGCAATGATAAAAAATTTATAAACTTTTACATAATGCATCAATTACAGATGAATGTCGAGAGTTACATTATTCTTATTTATATTAATATAATCGCATAAGAAAATTATATGAAAATGTATAACAGTACCAAAGAACAATTTATAATGTGTAATTTGTATCAAATATCAGTGATGAAAGAATGAACGTTTGGACATAGTTATAAGAGATCATTATTTCATCGATAGTTATTTGAACAGTCAGAACTTACATAGCAGTTATCTTTTAGAAAGTAATTTTATGTTACGCTGCAATACATTGATTGTAAATTATAGTAATCCGAGTTCAAATTATTTTATTTTCTAAATTCGCAAAAAAAAAAAAAACTTCGAAATTAATTATATTACATACATATGGATTACTAGTATTGTTCAACAAATAATACTTTTAAGCAGCGACTTAAAAAAAATGATATTGAATTAATGGCATACAAATATTTATTTTAAATAAACATACAATATCGAAATATGTTTCCGTATAATAATGTTAAATTTTATGCAACATATTTGAATACATCGACTTGAGTTTGCGAAACATTGCCCGAATGTATTTTCCAATTTTTTCAAATAAAATTGATCGTCTTTTTTCCTTACCCAAGTATTTGTAAAGGTGTCATTAACTGTTTTATAATTCATTGAAAATATAATTTTCAGTGCAAAATTCCCCTTTCTAATAAAGCAAGTCACCAAGGTCCTGATAATAGATGCTTTTGATATAACGTTTAGTAGTCGCTTTCCCTCAAAACGCCCGCACATGCTTGTCTCATGTCTCGGAAATGCGTCGCGACGGAAACCCCCGGCGTCTCAACATCGTCGCGACGTTAACAAACGTCGCTTCTCTAACTACGTTATATCAAACTTTGCGAATGCGGTATTTTAGGGAACAGCAGTCAATGTTTAATACGCTATTCATTGTCACGAAATTTTATTAAGTAAATTTTATCGTTTTTGTGTTTCAGACCTTTTTTTACTCGAAATACTAAACAAACAAAAAAACAAAAAAATTGTGAATAATATAAAGAAATAAATCTTAACTTTTATAAAAATATATTTTATTATTAATAAAACACAATTAGTGTTTCAAATTCATGAGAATTCAAATTAATTTAATTTAAATATCACAAATCGAAATAATCTCCCGCCGAACAATCTGTTTGAATAGCCTAATATTAAAAAGACTATTTAATTTAAAAGTTAACATAACATTTATTAGCTATATAAGGGTTGCTTACAAAATTGATCCTCGTCTCTTAACTCTTCCTTCTAGTGCTTTCCAATATATATATATATATATTGCCTATTTAAATAATTTTTAAGTGTTTTCCACACAGGCAAATCCTTTTGTGGAGTTAAAATTAGCAAGGGAAATCGATCTGCAGTATTACGGAAATTTACTTTCAGGGTAAAGCTTAACGGCAGATTAACTAGCTTCAGAATTATTCGGGCGTTTAAAGACGCAGTTGCCTAATTCAAAAGAGGCCTTGAATGTTTCCACTATAATTTATAGTTAGTCGTATTAATTGTTTGCGTAAACACACAGCTCGTTTACACGGTAACTTAGTGGTAAATTTAATTGAAGTAAAAGATCGCGCACAAATCTTAATCGCAATTACACAGGTACAAAAGCAAATGTTTTCTTAAACGAATTTGCAAAAACAATGTGCAAAATTGCTATAATTAATATCATTGTCATAATTGATTTACAACTTATAGTATAACATAAACTGTACTAGACTTATTACTAAACTCAACATTTTGTAACGAAAAGTTTTAATTTTGTTTCGATAATACTACGAAATTTGAATGAATTAAAATTACTACTTTGTACCTTTTAAATTCAAAATTTTCCTTTATATTATTAAATTTCAGAGACAAAATAATTACGAAATGTCGTCATCGTTCGTATCTGTCTTCTTCTCTTATCTAATGTTTATTTTGGTAAAGAATCTCCCCAAAAAGTGTGCTTACTTGTGAAATTGAAAGCGGAGAGGAAATTAATGGCGGCCATGGGCGAACACGAGAATAAGGTAGATATTTAATATTTACAGGAAGTCTCGTCTATGTACAAGGAGGGAGACATAAAACTGACGTTACAATTTTTTGTCGATAAAGATTTTCCGAATTGAATTACATGTTCTGTTGTAGTAACGAATTTTTAAAAGCCAGCGCTCGAGTAGTTAACAGAATTTTTTTTTATTCGAATGTAACTTTCGCCAGAAATTGGAGTAACGTCAAGTTTGTTTTCAGTGTATTCGAAGCTATAATCTTTTTATTCGAAAGATTTTTTCTATTACTTCAAGAATGATTTACGAACTTCTGGGGATCGACATTATCTGTGAGTTCATAACAGAAATTACATGTGCTTAGTACTATAAACCTTTATAACTACTCTTGTTTATGTTCATATTTCCAACTTCTTTATGGTTATTCTTCAACTCGCATACCAATTTCGATTCGAATCATTACTCGGCAAATATGACAACTTAATGTTTTACTGCGCTTCTTAAGTGCATCTTCCGTGCAGAATCATTCTTCGCTTTTATCTGCTATTATTCAATTTTATCTTAAATTAATATCTATATATACTGTTTGAAGTAATTATGTCAGAAATAATGTTTTTTTATTTATAAATTCTAGTTTTCGTGTTAGTAAACAACACTTAAACACTTTGGATACTTAAAATGTTCATATTCCAAAGCGTTTTTCAAAAGTTGAACGTGCCCAAAGAGCAAACAAATTTTTGTCCTCCGCTCGACTACGGCTGCATCTCCATTGAGAACAAGACTTGAAAATTGATCGAATTCAAAACAGTATATCTGTATTTTTAGCAGTTACTAGGAAGGTATATACGAATGAAGTACACGCGGCATCACTCTATTCGTTTAAAATCTCGAAAGTTTCGTTGAAATTGGAAATTCGTGAATTGAATATAAGATTTTGAGTAGTAAAAAAGAGATAAAGAAAATACACATTAGAATAACAGCGTAGTACACAGGAAAGTTTATCGTTCGTCCGCAATACTAAAGTCGACGTATCGGTTTTAGACTGTTTTAGGTTGCAGGCTAGAGAGCGGGAAATACGCGACAGGGACGGAGACCCCGAGAAGACATAGGGTTGCTAGGAAACACCCTTCTCCACGTGTTACATTGCATTACCCTATCCGGCAATAGGGGGCCCGGGATCGCTCGCACGAACCTACAATTTCCGAGCAAACCGATGCCTCGTACGCATAGAAGCCGTCCAAGTCGAACTCACACACTCTGACCTTGTAACTGTAATGTCAACTCATTCCGACGTGTCCAGTTCAAAACCTCTTATTGCACTCCAAATTATCGCAAGTCGTTCCATGCTAAATCCTTTGCTATCAATTGGAACTTGGAATAATCAAAGTAGGAATCTAACTTGAATAAATAAAAATTGTTTCAATTTATTTTACTTGATAATAATAATTACAATTTTTGTAACAACATATTTATGTATGTAATATTGCATTATTATTATCGGTCAATATCATATTTTAATTTCGGAAAAACTTTGATTCTTTGTAAAATTGATTTTCATGTCTTTATAAAGCTGCGATCGGCTATAACAATTTTACTCGATTAACCACATGTTTTGAACGATAAGAATCGATATTTTTAACATTATACATTCTGTATTATCTTTTTATTGTAATTGAAATTAAATATTAATTTTTAAGTTTATTAAAGCGAACATTAAATTTTGAAACAAATATTTAATCAATAAAGTAATTTTAATTTTAGCTCAATTACAGTTCCATTTTATAAAAAATATATGTTCTTTATTTAACTGCAATGTTATACATACATTTATGAACTTATGACCTATTATATTTTAGACACATTAATATTCTTTAAATTGAAGCAATCTTCGAGTAGGATCAATTTCAATTACCTTAATATTTCTCAAAATAGATAATACATAAAATTAAATCATATAAAATGTTAATACAAATTCAATATTCTGAAATGTGTTTATTTATATTATTATGTCATTATAAAGAATCATTCGTGTTTATAAAGACCTTTTTTGCAGTTAGCAACCGAAAGAAGCAATAATTACAATCTCAACCATTTTGACTCTCTGAACGTCGGATCAAAACAATAGCGCGAAAGTCTTGAATTTCAATCCAACTTCAAGAATAAATTCCTTACATGCCGAAATTTTAGAATCTTTTTAAGTTTTCGCAACATCTTGTACGTGAATGAAATATAATCTTGTGAATGAATAGCCGCGGTTGTTTAACATTCGAGGCGAGATACAAAACTGCAGAAAGTAGAAACTTTATTGTTACGATTGTATACTCTTCATTAATCAGTAAGTAGAAAAAATTTCATTGTTACAATGTATCAACCAAAAAGTATTTTTTTAGATAACTTAATCCTCAACGTATATAGTGGCGTCAGTCTTGAAAAACTAGTTTGTTCCAGGATTAAAATACGAGACAACATTTTGTATTAAAATTGGAATTAAACAAAAATTAAAAGTTCAATTTGAATGCGACGTTTCATTTGCAACGCCCGACGTTTAATGACAAATCGTGGTACAATTGAATGCACGCGTTTGCCTAGAAAGGTGAACGGATTAACCATACGCGAGATGCTGATCGATAAGTTCGCGAACCAGTTGATTTAAATATGTCATCCTGTCGAGCGATCATTTGGCATTCGTTGCGCGTGGACGTGACTTAATGGACGAGCGTTTTGTATTCGGGTCAAGACCGAGGCCCTCGAGCTACCAGTTGGCTCGGAAATCATTGTAATTCCATTCGGTGACCGTAGCTCAATTATTTTGTCCGGTCGGTCGCTCTGCTCTCCATTTTTTCATTTCATAGTGTGTGGACAGATACGAACACGTCTGGTATGCAAACACGTTGTTACTACAAAGACGGCGACCACTTGACACGTAATCACTAGTTGAGCTACGATTCACAAAACAGATTGTATTTTATCACCTGCCACCACTTTGTCGCCTAAAATGACGCTTGACGTTCATTCGTGTTCAATGAAACGAAGGGTTCTCCAGAATAATAATACTTTTTTGCGGTCCTAACTGATGTATATATAAATGTATTTTTTGCTTTATACACGCAGAAAAGAGTTTTGTGGATTCAACCACAATTTAATCCATTTACCTAAAATTTGGTTATATATATCAAATATTTTGTTTGAATTAACAAAATGTTTTCTGCACTGAGAAAAATTTATCAATTTTTAGTAAAAAGTTCACCAATTTGGTATTATATTTGTAATTCGTCAAAAATTCGTAGCTTATTCATCGAATAGTATCAATCTTTGCTTATAATTTAACAATAATCTGTTTACTAAAATTTAACATCCTCGTTTTTCTTATCCAATTTACCAAAATGTACAACTGTTTGTTAAAATTTATAAAAACAGATTGTCAAGTTTTAACATTTTAACCTAAAATGAACTTAACAAAAAGTTGATGAAAAAGGATTTTATTCAAAAGTGCTATAATGTGATTTATTGAAAAATTAATCAAAGTGAATTTTATTATTATCAAGATTTAACCTTACCTTATTTGTCAAAAATATTTAAACCAGTTTAACAAAATTTTACAATTTGACAGCATATTTAACAATTATTAGTCAGTTTATTAAAATTCAATATTCCCGTATTCTAAATCGCCGTGTGCGCGTAAAAGAAAAAATTACCTATAAGAGTATAAAATAATTATGTTATAAAGGTGGTTGATAATTTGTTTAATTATGCAAATTTACATTATCTTAGTCAGGGGCGTTTGCAAAAAAAATTGATAAAATATATAATTGTTATATTCACCGGTCATTTGATAAACTAAATTACGGGAACTTTGACCGGCTATAAAGCGGTGTTTAAACGATCTAAAATTTGTTGGCACTAATTCATGATTCATGGCACAAATCGTGCGTGGTTAATCACGCTGAGAGTACGACACAAGCACGTGCTCTCGCGTAGGACTATGTTTAGAAAGCCGCCGGACGTTAGTCGCTGCAACTCAAATCTCAACTCGGAATAGTCATACAATAAACGCAACTCCATCGCTATGTACTTTCATCGATATAAACGCCAGCGTTCTGGGACGTTTCGAATAAACGATATAAATGCTTCGTTCAGTGTTTTCTACACCTATTCCGTTAAGATTCCAAACAGCTGCCTTTTTTATGATAACAAATTGCATTTATATTTATGTAGCTTTATTTATAGAGGGATTTGGTTATTTCAAAGAATAAATAACGTCTGCTTTTATAAGAGAAGGATAGAAGTAAGCGGATTTTTTAGCATAATTTTGTATTATAAATGACATATATTAATTGTTTTTAATATATTCTACATACTGGTATATAAATGCACGTATTAAAACAAAATTTAACGGCTATTATATTTTATTCGTAGCTTTTTTACCATGCACACCTGACACAGATACACGATCACGAGCAAAAGTTTTTAATTAAAGTTGTGCATTCGGGACCTTGAGTGCTAATTAGGGGTAGTTTTGCTGATGCAATTATACCAAAAAATATAAGTTTTTCATGCAATCATTTCTCCAAGGGAATGCCCGAACAATGTTTTTATGCAAATTTATTTCGCGTGATATTTTAATTATTAACAAAAAGATAATTTGCTAACATATTACGAAATCATCTAATGAAAATACAGCAATGATACACGAAAATTCTTGAAATGGAAAATTGTCTCAAATAAACCATATAGTTAAATAAATTTTATTATCATTATTATTAATATTACTTTTTTTTTATTTTTAATAGTGAATTTTTGTCACTTTTTATCTCAGTAGTTAGTTTGTAATAATTAATTAAAATTTAACTTTTAACTGTCCAAATGTTGAATAATTCATTCAAAATATACTAATCTACCACAATTCCACTTATTTTTCCGCTAAGGAATATTGCTAAAATTGTAAAAGGAACAAATATTTACTTAACGAATTTAAACAACATAATAAACAAATTTTATTTAATTATATTTTACATATAATTTTGTTACGAATTACAAACGTAAATAAAATAAAAGAAACGAATAATGACCCCATGAATGGTATCTAAAAATAGGGATTTCTCAATAACATTTTAACGTCTCCCATACCGATATAGATACTAAGGAGAAATGCAAACCGAACTGTTTGGTTAAAGTACATTGTTTGCAATAAAGTTTAAAACTTTTTATTACCTTTAACCATATAATCAGTAGTTTTAACAATTCGAAACAATTAAATGTATAATTCTATTATGCATATTCGCCGAAGTCAAAAAATTACACAGGTTAATAAAAATGCTTTCATATATATTTCGATATAAAAATGTTCAAAAGGAATAACATAAATATATTTTATAACTTTATTCATTTCTGAGGACAATAAGAGTGCAACGACTATACATCATTTTGTCGTCATTATTTCACTTCGATTTAGTTTGCTTTTATTGTGCTGAGACTGTTACAACTGAAATCAAAGCATCTCTCATAATGGAGGTCCGCAGCTGAGAATGACAGGGAGTTAACAGCGAGGAAGGCGTTTGTAGATCTATTAGTTCCAAGTGAACTGTGCGGGACGTCTTTTCGAGGGGGCCATATTTGTCTGAATAATAAAAACGAGCTGCAAACATTTGTCGACAGATCGATTAAATTTATATTAATATGTTCTTGTTCCTTATTACAATAGTCCTTAAATAACAGCAATTATTTATGTAATATATAAAAAAATACTAGAAATATCAAATCTATTAGTTTAATATAGTTACTGATATATATAATTTTACAATTCTTTATTATACGCAGATAAGTCTGATAAATGAATTGCCATTCGTTTAAGAATTTGAATTGAAAAAAAAAACATTAATCCAATATATCATTTTCCAATTAAGAATAGTTTCAGTTTTTTATTGGCATTTTATAATAGAACTATAAAGCTGCTGTACGTATTTTCCGCATCCAAATAATTCAGTTACTTTTTATGCACAAACTTAATTATACAAGACGAATACGATAGACAAGAAAATTTACCATCATATCAAAATAAAGGAAAATGAAAATTCAATTAGACATATCAATCATAATGTTAAAAATATAAGTGAAAAAAATGAATATATAATTTATCAAATAATTATTATTTTGAATAATAATAGAAGTTAATTCAATCACAGCTAATCAAATACCGTCACGAATAAAATTAACTGCCCATTGTTTCCAAACATTTCTTGACTGTGAAATAACATAATGTCATTTATGTAACACAATAGATTCTTATATATTATTTCTTATATATTATGTTATATATCTTATATATATTACCCGTTACATTTATTTTACGTAACATTTTTTTGAACATAATTTAAAACATTATTATTTATTCAAAATCACACTTGCACACTCAAATAAATGTAAAATTTGAATTCGGAATTAAATTACTAGAACGCGTCATTTTTACCAAACTACCAAAATATCAACTGAACTAATGCAATTATTCTTTAATAATATATTATATTATATATATATATATATATATACACAAATTTAAAAATATGTATATTAAACAGAACTCATTATATATTCGAAAAAAAAAATAGAAAATCTGAACAGTTTACTTCACTCGGAATATAAATTCGAAAGAGTTTCGTTGTCACTTTATCCTGTACAATTGTTATTACACACAACAAAGCAAAATGGCAAGTTTGTTCGCGATCAGCAGACAGAGACGTCGTTTTGCCCAGCTCTCAGAAGCCCTTATATGATCGCTTATGGCGCAAATACAGCGACACCGGAATAAATCAGAACCGCTCTTCATACGCGTTCGAACCGAAATGAGTTTTAGTCGAGGATAGGGACCGAAGCGTTAATATTTCACCCCTATCTTGAGTGTCCTGAAGCGAACAAACGCGCATGAATCGGCCGAGCCCCTGCGTAATGTTTGCATGCTTCGCATCCCGGCGTTTTCGATAACCATAACCATCGTGTTACGTCTGACGTTCTATTTAGAACCGTAAAAGAGATTCGCACTCTTCAAATTTGTTAAAGACTTATCGCGTTGAATGAAAAATTCGCCACTTCAGAATCAAGCGCGACACGTTAATTCGCGCGCCAGAAAACTAATTACACTATTCCATTCAACCGCAGTTTTTTTATGACAATTGCTTGGTCTTGGATTAGAAGCTAATTCAATTTGGCTCGGTGTTTGAATGAAGTTATTATGTTTCGTGTTACTTAACGATGTCGTGAAACAGCCAATGATAAAACACTGGACACTCTATTGAAGAGGAACTGAACTTGATGTCAGTTTTTACGGCTGGAATAATAAAAAAAAAAAAGAAAAAAAAAAGATAAGAAGATGTATCACGCACAGGCGTTTGGCAGAATGCTGTCCAACTACGAGGATCATTATTTAGATGGCAAAGTAGTTTGTTAGGTCAAAGAAACGACTCATCGAAGCAATTTAGACGAATTTATAGACGAACGACACCTATATATACATATAGAAGATACTGTGCAAAATCAAAACAATCCGTTGTCAAGTCCTGCTTAAAAATGTTAAACTTTTATTCGTCTAATACACGGCTTTATTCCTTTCTGAATTATTAGCATTATTGCTTCAAGCTCGGAATATTTTCATTATCGCGACGGTTGTCCGTGGAACATAAATTCTTGAACAACGGTAATCCGTTATTAATGTATCTATATATTCTACGAATTACGTAGACCCGATACTTTTTTATCTTGTTGGGCTTAAATTTTTCGAACGAAACTGAATCACAGCTGTCACGCTATATTTTCACGTACTATTGTTAATGCTATCATCGCTGTAATCTTTCAAATTTAATTAAGTTTAATATGCCAACAAAATCAATAAGTTGTCATTAAACTTTTGTGCGGAGTATCAGATAGAATGATTGCCGGAATCGAGAAACAGGGGCACCCAATTCAAATAAGAATTTTAATTACTTTTAGATAAGACTCGAAAAGGAATCGAAATAATTCGCAAGCTTCGTATATACGCTACTTTTTACCGGTGGAAATCATAAAAGTTGAATTCCTGTTTCGATAATGCAATTTTGATTGCACACTCCGCACTACGACTTCCCTACTGAATTAATTAAAATCGCAGATTATATTGTACAATTTACGAGTTTGCTGAATACCGTATGGTAACATCAAACACATACAGCGTGACATTCTTGTCTAAGCCAGTCGATATCTAATCATAAAAGATGTATACTATTTACAAGTTGCTTATTTCTGCACGACTCACTTTTTATAAGCCACTCACAATTAATTTGTCGATCGATAATAAGTAACGCGATATGTTTAAGCCAAACGCAATTACAGCTGGATTTGCAAAGAGAAATACTACGGTTACAAAGCTGCTTCGCAGAAGTTGCGTTGGTAAACATCGGGCTGAATAATGCATGCGTGCAAGAAACACGGTTTGTTATACGTACGTTTAGAAATTAAAATAAACATGGAGAATTCTATATTTTACCGACAACGTGCAACTCAAACCAATGTTTTAAGTCAAAATTATTTAAGCCCGTTCCTCGGCACACACGATTAGCAAACCCCAACATGTACACAATCGTCAGGACTAAATACTTGCGTCATCTGGAGATGCTATCGCTCGGCTGGAAGGAAAACATTGAAGGGTATTTCTTCCACGTTAAATATCTTTAAATAGATCGATTTGATACAGTCCGGTAATCACATTTATCTCGCAAATATAAGTTTACAACTTGTTTAAAGCAAAATATAAATATGACTGGTAACTTTAAACGACGTTAAAATAGCACCGAATTGCTTTTAAAAATGAACTTTTCCATGTTCGGATATATATATATATATATTTATGTTTTTTTATTAATATTAATTATATACGTAAACATATATAATTTAATTAATTCATAACTGTTTCATAACAAATCTGACTTCCGCAATTTTGAAAACTTACAAAGTTCTTCTTACTTACGAATAATTAAGCCATCCAATTTTCAGCCATTCCCAATACTCACCTGAAACAAAAGAAGAACAAAATTTGAATACAACTCTCGGCATCTTGCAGTTATTTATCAACGATAACAAGCACGGTGTCGTAATTTGTGGAACTTTTAACGCGGGAATTCCAATTTCCCATTCCGCTTTCTGTTTCCATTCGAAACGAGAATCGGATATAACTCTTTCATTTCCATCTTCGTAGATTATCGGGCGCTATAAGTACGTACGTGGCGCGTTAAACGAGTGAGCTATACGATAAGATAACATGAGCTTCCTGCGCGGTATGCGACACGAAATATACGGCATTCTCGGTTTCTCGAGTGCTCCGATGGCAACGTCGTTACAATACGGAGATTATCGCGACCGCGATATCTATCGACTTGTATTCATATTGACCCTAGTTTTAAACGATCGAATTTTTTACAAATTGACGACCAATGAAATATATAATCGCGGTTGCAATCGGGCCATTCATCCCGCCGGAGTGCGGGTTCGCACGCGGCCATTTTGTTGCGAATTGCGAGACCAGCGAAACGCAATGTTGTCACGCGATTGCTCGATTTCATTAATTTTTAGCAACGATTAACGTTGTATGCGAACTTTTTGAAAAACCCGTTGAATACAATTGAAAAGATTGCGTCAAACATGTAAGAGTCGGGTGATTTCAAGGAGAAAGGAGTACCATTCGATCCGCCCGTTTCGTGCGAACGAATGTTTATGGCCGCGGGAGTCAACTGCCAGTTTCTTTGACATAATTTATAAACGCAATTCCGGGTCTTAATCCATTATGTTTAGACGTCATTTCACCAAAATCTAAATATTATATCTTCGCTGCCGAGCGGAGTTTAACGTAACGGAATTGACTTTATACAGCACGCCAAAGATAACATTCAAATCTACAAATGGAATCCTTTATACAATTAATGAAATCCGAAAATCAACCCGAGCCGAATTGCCTTAACACAAATGAGTCGTTTGCGCTTTTCGAATAAGTTAAATTCGGTTAAAGCGTTTTCGCGAGTTTCGACAGGGCGCGTTCGCTTTTGAGCTTGTTTCTATGGGGTTTCGTAAAAATTTGGCACGGAATAATGGTTAATAAGTTTCAGAAAAAACAAAGAACCCAAGCGATAATGGTAACCATTAATAAGCCGGGATTAAGCATGGCGCGGCTAAAGTTCTCGCGGTTATCTTGATAATGAGCCATGACCATCTGACATCGACTTAAGCAGTTGTGCCAACGAAAACGCAAGCTTGACAATTGGCGAACGCTCGGCCGCATATAGACACGATCCTCATTTCGCAGAGGGGTCAATAGGTCTTATCAATTTTCTACATGATTCGCGCTGGGATATCAATTTTATATATACCCATACTTGTACGCGTGTATTATTCCATAGCTGAAAATTGGTCGTACAATTATCCGCTATTAAACGGTTGGGAATTATCGGAACCTAATGACCGCCGTCATTAAAATAAGAAAAGCGCAAAGCCGAAGGAACAGTTTTCGTATCGCGTTTTGTCGTTTGACGTATTATTCGAGACTCGCGAAAAGTAGATACGCGCGCTGGAAGCGGATGGATTTCGAAGACGATATAAACGTTCAAGCGAAGAAACACAAATTTATGAAAAGAGATATGCAGTGGCATCCACTATAAACACGGCAACAAGGGTTGCAAGCGTGTGTTGCAAAAAGACAGAACTGTCGAAAATGTAATAAAAACGAAGGAAATACTTGGAGCACTCAGCATGAAACATTCCGGAATTTTATTGACGCGCGTACATACTTGCACGCAAGTCAAAGACTTGCCAAAGACTGCAGAGTATATATGGATTCGTATAACGTCGAAATGCCATTCAAAAGGGCGGACCTTATAAGTGATACCGCACGAGCGAATAGGGGGTAAAGTATCAAAGGCAACAAATACAAGTAATAAAAGTACAGAAACTTGTATTATTTGCTTATAATACTGCTGTCAGTTTACGCATCAATATACTACTCGTACGCGTTGTATATGTTCGAAAAAAAGAAGACGTAATTGTGAGACGCGGACCCAATGGTTGATTTCCGTTTGGATACATACAGCCCTGTGCCATTTTAATTGCAGGCGAAGTAAATTAATGACTGGTAATTGATCCAAACATTCATTTCGTTTGAAAAAAAAAAAAAAGAATTTTATACAATTATGCGTTTTACGGGTTTGCAATTTCAAACGTATTAAGTTCACAGCAGCACTCTGAGGATACATGAATTAGTTGGATTCTTGAACGTCATAAAGTAATTTAGAAATTACCATTCAAAGTCGTTAATAATTAACAATTTTTTTTCTCTGCCATGGGAATATGATGTTGAAATATTATATAATTTCGAAAGATGTATCCAAATTACACGACAAGACTATATATTAAATAAACGACATACGAGCATTGTGATATTTTCATTGTGATTTCTTTAATATTTTAATACATTTTCGTTATCATTCACGAAATTTATTGATTACAAACCCACACATGTGCCATAATTCTGTAAAGATAAAAAATTCCAATGCAGCAGGTGGCTCGGAACGATGAGTATAGCTGCTACCTAGCACGTGGAATGAACTAAAAACACAGTCATCAAACATAGAAAACCATAGAAGAGTTACGAGTATTTTTTCTAGTGGAACAGCTGGTCCAATGAACACAGTCTTTTGTGCGGCCATTCTACATCCGTGCCATATAAAGCGACCGATTTAATTACATTTTTTAAAATAAATCCGATTAAATGTTATCAAAGAGCACTACAATTATTATTAAGTATCATTAACGCCCGGAAAATGTAATGAAACAAGTGAAATATATATTGAGACATAAGGAATTCGGAAAATTGCGTCGATTGTTTAAAAGCAGTAAAGAAGATGAAAAAGCATTATAAAAAAGAACGAATTTGTTTACATCATTTCATATGGAAAATTACTTGGTTTAAACGTCTAACATATATCTGTCATTTTATAGCTTTATTACGACTATCAAATTTTGCAATTTTGCATAATGTTTCGTTTTCATTTGGATAAACGCGCGTACGCACACACATACGATACGATTAAAGTTATACTTTCGTGCAGATGCTGACTCGCCTACGCGAAACCGACCACCGGCTAGGATAGAATGAGCTTTACTCCGCCTCTGAACGGCCAGTGTTCACCTATCCCTTTTAGTCCCGGGACACCGAAGACGTATTCTCATCGTCGTTTCCTGTCTATTGTGCTGCTGGGAAAAGAATAACAGCTAATTGTCGTTTCTCTTTTCGCCCAAAGCATCCAGACATTCATCGGCTAATAAATAAAATGTGCCCCGCCAAATCAAGACGCGACGTCTTCCACGATCTAAAAATCGCTTTCGTTCGGCATAACGCGCGCTTTCTTCGTTTTTTCATACACAAATATAATCGTCCAATTACAACAAACGATTATATTTTCTGCACACTTTGTTTAATTCACCTTATTTTGTCTTATTGTTAGTCTCATATGTGTGTCCCTTTTAACCAGTTGATCAGATAAATTTTAAAATTAACCCCGATTGACGCGCTTTTCATCGGTATTTTAAAATGGAAATATATGATCATTGCGGTTTATGCGAAGAATGTAACTCGTCTGTAATTATGTATCATCTAAAATTGCTCCAATATACGAATCTTCGTAATCGAGGACAAAATGCATGTAAGAAATGGCATATCAAACATTACTTCTAGTTAAGGGTATTGAGTAATTTGTTTCCATTCCAAGAACTGGATCAAATATCTTACACGAGCTTAATTTCTAATTTAAACGTTAGTTCATCAATAATCCTGCGACTTGCAAACACAAGCGTATATTTAATTACATTTTTATAAACAGCTGAATTAATTGTTTGATAAAATCAATTTGAGCTAACGCGGGTGACGTGATTTAAAACATGAATCGTAAAATCCCCAGTTTCGGTAAAAAACAAGTAACATTCGTTACAATACAAACGCACATCGAGTGAAAATAAAAGAAACGTGAGTTTAAAATGCGGAAGTGGCAAAGAAGTGGGAACAAGAAAATATACGCGATTTTAAGTGGATCGAGTTACACGAAACACAGTAAAATCAATCGAAGGCCATTTACAAACAATATTTATCTCGCAATTTTTGACGACTGGCGCAACGCCGCAATTGACTTTTAACCCAAAGTAATTGTTTACGAGCTCCATTCTTCTGATTTGTGCTCCGAAGTTGCGCGCCTGATTGATCCACGCATTGTATATTATTAAAACGTATTGCATCGTTACGGGATTACCTTTTGAAATTCGATTTATCGGCATGTTATTTGTTAAAAGCAATTAAGATATATCGAATACCGCAGTCAAAATCCCGGGATTAATAACGCATCATGCGATACTCGCGATTACCATAACTTTGAATAATTTATCCTGTAGTCCTAATGATCCTAATTATACAATTTATCAAACGAATTAAATGAATATTTGAGATTCAAAAGCAAACGCAGCACAATGTTACTGACCGTCAATAGGTTAATAGTATGTAAATTCAAAAAGATGAGTTTATGATAAAAGCCGATCGTTAGGATCTCAATAAAATTTTGAGTTAATTGCTTATCTTTGGGTATATTTATTTCAGCGAATTTGAAGTGTTGAAATCACTTAATAGATTAGTATCGGGATTCACACATACGAATTTCAGTACTATAAACTCCCTTAATAAAAAGAATGATGATATCATCAACGAAAATAAGTCCACGAAATGAGTCGAAACAGTCAATTGCATCAAGCTGCGAAGAATGTAATGGAATATGTGGGCCGAATTGCAAAGACAGTAAAAGTTCTAGTTAATTGAAAAATGTCGTATTACCATAAATTATGCGGCTTTATGGATGGCGATGAATTGTACAACGATGAAACGGGCTTTTTAAATTAATCATTAATATATTACGTATAATAGAGAAGTTTCGCTTAATTGAATTAAATTCATCAGTCGAACGTGATTGTGAAAAAAGATTTATTTCTTTGTTGAAACGTTTTAATTTGAAGACATTTATTTCTTATTAATTATATACATACATATATACATATATATATATAATGGATATAAAGGCACGCAATTCAATTGTTAATAATCTGATTATATTCCTTGACGTGATTGTTGAATAATATACATTAATTATGATGGATAGTTTTGCAGTAACGTGTAACGGGATTCCTTCGGATATATCTCGCTGTATTAATGAAACCAATGTAGATGTTATACGCTTTAATGAAAAAAGGTCATTAATAATTAGCGATGTGAAATCATTATCAATTTTGCCAAGATACAAATTAGCGTCTATAAAACATAAACACTCCAATTTACTTTCGATCAGACAGAACGTTCGATAAGTAAGTCGCAACGCACTGCTTATATAATTTCTCGTAATTAATGCGGTGAAAATAAATGATACATTTTTCGAAAAACCAACTATGTAAATATACCGTATGGGGAAAATAAACTACGATTTGCGTTTATGAAAACATTTTAATTTACAATGCAATTTCAGAAAAAAATCGACCGAACGTCGTTCGTGGTTCGTAAATTAATGTAAATAATTTTTAATTTGCAATTATATATATAAAGACGTATTGTCCTTCTCGCAATGTCTTCCAGTATGGGTAATGAACAATTGTTTTAGTAAACTCTTTTACGTGAATAAGAATGCTTGTAAGTAAGTCGTATAAAATATTTAACGACGATGTTTTGCTGGAGTTTTATGATTTATTATCAAGATTCTGCTGGGTTTTTTTATTTTTTTTTCTTCAGAATGAAAATAAGCCATAAATATTGTTTTGTACAGGTCATCGGCGGTTTTATATAGAAACAAAATAATTGACGCTGCACTTGCATCACCACGACATTACATTTTATGATAAATAAAATTCAATTAATGACACGATCCTATGTATATTACTAAGTTGCATTAACATTATTTGCGTAGCGTTATAAAGCAGCGATGATTATGTAAAAATACTTCAAGACACCGTCAAATACTCGTTGGAGTCACCGGGAAACGATACACTGATAACTCTGATATGATAGAAAGTTTACATTAATTATTGTACGATCGTGATTTAGAAATGTAATCGATAGTAAATATCAATCCATATATGTGTACATATTAGATAAACAAGTATGTATATTATGAAACTAATCTGAAACGTATTGTCAACATTCGAACGCCAATTTCTCATTTTTAAAGCCATTTCCCAACGTCCAATATTTCCTCTATTTTTGAAATGTTAAAACCGACCCGCCATTTTTTGCACGACTCGATTTATTTTAAAATTGAACACCTCTATGATCTAATTTGACAGACGTATTACGTTTCACGAATTCGTTCCATTATTTATATAAAAATATATGCGCGGCGTACCGTTAATTTGATTTTCTTTTCCCAACAAAAGAATGCAATAACTGTTTTGGTACGAATATAAGTTGTGTATTTTATCATTTTGCTATTGAATTAATTTCAATATTGATAGACAAGTAATACAGGTTTCTCGCAATAATGAATGTGTACTTTGTCATCGAATGAATTAGATGCGTGTAATACAGATAGTTATACCCGTGTACACGTTCCGTATACTTAGTGTGCAGATTTGCAACTTGACACGGTTGGCAAACCAACGTTTATCATCTACGCGACGAGCGAGTTAATAGCGTGCAAACCTGATTCGACAAGCTCCTATATCGACAGCAATAACCCGGTGCAAAACATACCCTTGAATCTGCGCTGCGTCTCCGCGGATTAGTCATGACAGAATTCAACTAAAAACCACGATACTATTTGTCAAATCGTTATGGTGGGGTTTTAGGTATAATATACATTGATTGTTCGTTAAACATGAAGTTTGAAACGCAAATAGTATATACATACGAAATGTTATTAAGTATAATAGCAAAAACCGTATATCCTCATGACAAAAACAGAAAACAATATATATATATATGTATAGTTTTGGTATACGCGGATGACGAAATAATAAGTGTGACTTCTGAAATTGGGCTTCGTTTCGCGCGGTAAATTCTGTTAAATAGTTAAGTTAAATTGCACGTGATAAACGAAATTTGATATTGAAATCGTTGCACGTTTTCGATTACATTTTACCTCTTCATTTGTTCGACTCGTTCGAAGCAGTATGACGAATGGCGTTGTTCGAATTTCGAACTGTCCGATCAAAAAGTGGAAGTAAAAACAAGATCATTTGAATGATTGCATCTTTATATACATATATATATATATATTATACATATTACTCCTGGATTGGTTTCGTTCTCATCGCGGCACTGGCAATTCAGTCTCGGCTTTAATAATTGATGGCGCGCGCGCGTCGGCTATTAGCCCTATGTCGATTTGTATGAGCTGTCGTTATCGCAATACGGCAAATTAATTATTTGCCCTCCGCAATAATACAGCGCTGCCAGACATCGTTCAATTTTATCGAGCGATTTCTGCCCAGCCCGATACACACGGGCTTTCTTTATGCATGAGCTTGACGTTATGTTGCCCTTTGCATTTGTCAGACGGAGTATATACAAAACTTCACTTTGGAGCGCGATACGCAATTAATCATTGGCTACAGTTTTGTTCCGTGCAAAACATGCAAAACGCTCGCAATTTATTTCTGCCGTTCAAATCAAACTTTTACTATTGTTTATGAAAGCGTTTTTATTTGGTCGCGACTGTAAAAAATTTCTTTTTAGGGACGCTGGTTGTTTTTGCTTAAAAACATTTTTTGTTTACATACGCACGCACACACACACGCGTACGTGTATATTTGTAGGGTAAAAAAATTAGTTCGTTTTCTTTTAATAAACGTGGATATTGTTTTGATTTGCATTTATATATCGAAGCGAAATTAAAATAAAATTACTTTAATTACGAAATGGTAATGCTATATATAATTCACATTTATATTTCAATTATTTTTTTTGTGTATGTGTGTTAATTAAACAATGCAAAATTAATTAACAATTCATTTCAATTGAACCAAAACACGTAAACTAATTTACGGAGAAATTATTTGAAATGATGAAAAACGCGCTTTTAAATTCAATACTTTATTTAGATATACTTATATTTATACACACATGTATTTATGTTGTTCTATTAAACCTCATACAGAGACAATGACAAAAATGGCATTGTTTTTTAACGAGCATAATATAAACGGAAAATAATTTCTGTTTTAACAAATGATCGTTTTATGCAAATTATTCTGCAATTTATTTATACGCAAATCGAATCTAATTTGATAGGATTCCATTTAAATTCAAGTGCTTGAAGGATAATTATGCTTTATCAATTCAACGGATAAATGAGAAAAATATTAGAAAAAAGCAGCGTTAACAAGTGAAACATTATTATTGTTGCTTCAAATTGCAAATCTGACTCTGATTATCGGTATATACTACTTTTAGTACAAATCCATAAATATATATACTTTGTAAAAGATTCACTGGTAGCAGAAGCACAGAAGCGGCAGAAGTAATATTAAAAAAGAAAGATATTTCATAAAAGAAGAACGTTGAATAAGAGCGAAAGACATTGACTTGAATTTGGCATGCACAATAGAAAATACATTTCATCATGTGATCTCTTCCCTTTTATCAAATCTTATTTTCCCCCAACTTTTCACGTGAAGTTTATTTTATTAATATAAATGATAATTTGTTAATAAAATACCGTTTTACCGCAAACAAATATGATTTTTCATCTATTTATAAATTGCTAACATAATTATAATAAATATAACTGATTTTACGTTGAGCCAATGGCAATTGCAAAGAATTGGTTTTTAATGATGGGCCAATGAAAAATTAATTTTACATACCAAGTTAGACAAATATTATGTTGTTAATAAACAATCCCACGTAGAAAGTCCCAGTCGTTGGGTACTAACACCGTATCAACGTTGTAAGTCAATACTAAATTAACATTGCATACTAACGGAATATCGCAATGACATTGTTTTGCCAAAATTGTCATTTTTTGGGGTATACCTTAAAATAACTTTCTACTTTTCCAATAAATGGCAAAAAATGACTTTTCCGTAATCAATCTCAAGTAATTTTATTGATAACTGGTCGCATTGCCATGTATAAACGCGTAATTTTAAACGATATAAATGGATTCCATGCAAATGACCCGCAAAAACAATTATTTCATGAAAAAATGAAAATGTTTAATTTAGCCATTTTCGACTTTAAAAGACTTTAAACGCACTATTTCGGGTATTTTCATACTCATAATAGGTGCAACTGTTGATGTGGAGCGTTAGATCGATTTTGGAAAATTTTCTTTTTTTGGCCAAAATTGCCATTTTGAATCGAGTAACTGGCGGAAGAAGCAACATTGACAATCAGCGCGAGAGAAATAAAGCTTGCCGCTTTTACGTTACGTAGACTTTTACGTTTACGTTAGAATAGTGCCATGTAAATTTCATTGGGCGTAGTTACATTTGAAGCTTAAACCAACCTTGATTCGACATTATACTACAACGTCGAACCAATGTTCCAACGCGGTTTCAACCTATTTCCAGTAATAAATTTCTACAGGGGCATTATTTCACTGGCAATGTATGAAGATAAATTATTTGCGAACCTTTTAATTAAACAAAATTTTTGTTATTTAAAACACCTAGTATTCAACGTCTAAGCATTTATAACATTAATTTGTTTTATTCCGAAATACTTTGATTATTTATTTTTGATAAAGCAGCCACTGATTTATTCCTTATTTTATACCTTTGACCTTCGGTATATTGTTAAGTCCGTCACACGGTACGACTAATGAATACAGAAATGCAACTTCTGAAATTTGCCGAGTCCAGACGGGGCACGTTTATGCGCCGATAAATTTGCGCTTTATTCAACCCAAAACAACTAATTAAGACGTTTCCTGTAAAGCGTTAAATTCTTTTTGTTCCTGGAATTTCAGGTTTCTGCGATAAACCTTATTACTCGATACACGTCTCAAACAAGACGAGTTTTGACTTGTAATTCTTTATAAAGATATGCAAAAGAATAAAAAAATAGTAAAAAAAATGATATTATATATATTAGTCATTTCATCATATAAATACATGTGTTTTATTTATACAGCGCCTAAAAAACAGTATACCTATGGCTTGCGATTAAAAAAGTGTAATTCTTACAAAAAGAATTTCATAAAATAAATCATTGTGATCAAAATGTATTTCGACGTGTTTACATACTTTTTGTAGCTACGATGATTAAACGTTGTGAAATTCAATAGCATTACTTCTGAACTTTTGTCGTTCGATCAATTGACGCATTTTCATAAGACATGGTTTTATAATGTCATATGTATATCCTTTTTCTAAATTATGTTACATAAAAAAAATTACGTAAATAAGTGTAAAAGTGTTCTTTTATACACATACATATATTTATTATAGTGTTTACATTTTCAACTTTAATATTGTTAGCGATTAATGATTTTCTTATCGTTCAGAATATCTTACGAACAAGATTGGCATATTTGAAGCTTTCAAAGTTGCATACGACTTTCCATATTGCTCAATTCGGTATGACGATCGTTCTTGAAACTCGCGCATTGAGCGGTTTACTTGTTTATTTTCATAAACATATATACATATTCATAATAATAAAAATAATCTTTGTTAAAAGTAACGCCGCATACTATACGATCCTGACTATTACAATAATAGTGAATATTTCATTATTCATATCCAAAGCATCCGTTTCATTTATAATTTTATTTAATCATTGTAATTTATTAGTAACTGCTTAAGTTGAGAATTATTATTGTCACATAAAACAGTGATATAAGGCATTTACTTTAATCTGATTTATAACTATATTTACAAATAGATTAGCTGAACTTCGATATTCTTTATAACAGCTTCTTTAATCACTTATATCATTATATCGCGATATGATAAAAGAAATTTAAAAAAATAAAAAACGGACTAAATATGTAAAATATGTTTTAACATAAAAATGCTATAAAAAATAAAAACACCCTCAAAAAGTACTTACACCTACAGTGTGTTTTTATAAAAATCTATAAACAAGAATGTAGACTCGTTTAATCTTTGAAGCATAGAAAATTAATTTTTTCTATGTATATATATTTTCCCTTGAACAGAAATTTATGTTCACCAATGGATTCGGTCCAAATATTATTATATTGTATACAAATGTTATACAAAAGCACAATGTTGTAATATTGATCAAAATGACAATGGTTAAAAAAAATTGAAAAGAATTGACATACTTCATCGAATTTATTGAAAATAATACGCGCATATATCATTAAACGACTGGGTGACTCATTTAGTTTTATGAAACCCAATTCTGGCCTTAAAGAAACCTCTTCAATCGCAAACAACAATAACGAACCTGTACTATATATATACATATCAATTACAATAGTCTCGTGAAATTGCATGATATCAGCTAACATCAGTTCAGATTTAGAGCAGTATTACGGCAGTAATAGTGTTAAATTACAATTCGGCAAATATAAACTTTTTTTTACATTAAAGTATGTCTACAATATTACACGTTTAAAAGTATTCCAAATATTTGAACAATAGTCGATGAAGCAGTTTTTTCAAACTACATCGAGCGAACGCGTATTCAAAATAAAATAATTGATACAACTGTAAAACAGTAAAATTATATATAAAACAAAAACCGAATTAATTTCAACTGAAAGACGTAAAATTAATTTCCACCAGATACCGATTATGACGACAAAACCTGTTAAAGTTATGATTAGCAATACTATAAATTACAAGATTGTTATTTAATTGATTTGATTCCGCGACTACGAGCCTCGATAGATTAATAGAGATTTAAGTGCCGGTTTACTCTAGCTGGAGTGCGATCTCAAACCAATTACGATAGTCATGATTAGGTGGAATGCATGGATCCCGATACGAAACGTGAATGTTTGATGAGCCCCCTTGGCTATTCAACAAGATTTATACGAGAGGCTATGTGTTTTTATACACGAAGATCGTCGCTATTATCATTCAATCGACGTTTAACGACACCAAATAATATACATTTGAAGCGAATTAATTATGATTTCAAATATGAGATGCGCTTGCTATATATACGGTTATTGATCAAAGCTTTTAATCGCCGATAATATAATATACATTTGACGCATTTTTTTCTCTTCGACGTTTTATTTCCAATTCGATTTTTCAAATGTTAAATAAATACTCGCTACGGATGTTGACGTTGAAAAACAGAAATACGAAATTTGTTTCAATTACGCGTAACATAAAGCGATCGTTGGTTTCGAGCTGCTCGGTTCCAATAGGTTCGAATATCAATGCATAATCAAAGCCACGCGATCACCGGTGTACATTTTAAACCGACACTGAGCACAAACGCGCCGACAAAATTTTGTCAAAACCGAGTTATTTGTCACGGCTCGCGCAGGTACGCGCTTTCATAATTACAAAGAACTGGAACAAGTAAACAGCGACAATAACTAAAAGGCCATTTGTATATTGACACACATTTTTGTCGCGCGGGCCGAGCAAATGACACTCGGTTGATACTAACGACGAAAGTTATTAGGATAATTTTTGTAAGCCGACTAATTAAGTTTGAGGGAAAGGACGGTGCCCGACATGTGCTCACCTGTTCTGTCAGATTAAGCACCGTATCCTTTGAAGAGCCGAACCGCTGCTCCCACGCGTCTAATCTTCCTTTTTTATTGTCCATCTTCATCGCTTCCGCGCGCATCCGGCATTCGCCGTCCTCTTATACGACTGTCTTTGTTTAACTGGACCTTACCTGCGCAGGTCCTCTCATTCCTACCCGTGTTCTCCGTGCGCTTCTTCGTGAGAGCATTCTCTCTTTATGGTATGCTTTGAGCCTCGCCGCCCGAGAAAACGTCCCCGCGCGCCCCTGGCCCATCGCGCAACTTACAACCTGAACAGCTGATTCGCAAAGAGGGTCAGCCACTGCCGACTTTTCGTTGAGACCACCCAAAAGAATGCCCACTCCCTTTGCATTCCCCTGCATTGCGGTAATGACAAGTTACGCGCACAAAATTCACGCGTTTTCAATCCCCTTTCTCAGTCCCTCCTTTTTAACTCTACTTCTGTCTCGCTCTCGAGCGTTATCGCGGAAAATCAATCGGTCCGACGCTGTCAATAAGGGCCAAGGTATTTTATGCGAAAGGGGTTGTATTAATTATTTTATTGTCTCCGCTGAACATCTTTTCGCATTCAAATTTCATTATTTCTAATTAAAAAAAATTCCGTCTTAATTGTTAAACATCTAATTAAATGAAGAATGTCGTAATTGCGTAGCGGAAAAGTGTAGAAAAAATAAGACTTAAAAAAGATAAATATATCTGTTCGACTCTACCGTTTAATTTCTAATTATTATTCATTGTGGAGTCATTTACTTTGCGAAGGATTGAATTTTTAATTGCTTTTAAATGTTCAATTTTATTAACCCATTAAATCCCAAGACTCGCACGACCACGATAACTAACAAAATAAAAATTGGATCCATAGCATTTTCGCAAAGAAAAGCGAATTGTTTATGGAAAAGGTATTTTTAAAAACTGTCAGTCGGATCTTTGTTGAAAAATAGAAGCCATCACTTTTTATCACTTTTCATACGACAAATTGCTTATTAACAAGTTATTACAATGATAGGTTATTCTTTTTCAAAGAAGAATCTATCGGTAAGTTAGTTTTTGCAAATACCCGTTTTTTAAACCATGCAACTTTGCGAACTTATTTACCCGTTTTTAATTTTAGGTTATATTACGGTCAGACTCGCGTTGAATTTTAATGCGTTAAGAAAATGGATAATATAAGCGACATAATCTACACACACTTAAATCTTGATAAATTTATCAGCGACACAATAGATCTGTATGATAGGTAATGTTTACAACGATTATTATTATTTGTATTTATATATATAATTTAAAATTATTATAAAATATCAATTACATGAAAGAGACATTTAAAATAATTGTCCCTTATTTATATATAATTATACGTTTGATATTTGCTTTATAAACCATTGGCGTATCGTTGAAACTATTTTTATACCTAAATATACGAAGAGCAGTTGCTGATAATCGATACATTTTACATTCTCTTAAATTGAAATACCCTTGAGGTCCTTTTGTGTCATAATCTCGACATTTCAAGCCCCTTCTTTATTGTATAAAAGGTTTAAATCAGAATTTTGCTGTAATGATATAACTTTACAATTATATTCAATTAATTTAATTAATTTTTCTACGACATGATTTATATAAAAATTAAAAGTAAACGTACGTAACAATTTTTAATTTATTGTAAAATACAAATTCCAAACACTGCCCTGCATATCATATTTCATAATTCAAAATGATTTAGAAGTGTTGTTTTTAGTGGATTAAATTTAAATCTAATATGCTTAATCAAACCGGAATACAAAGATCGATTTAATTTGAAGGAAATTCGAAACTTTCGAGATTTATGTTGGTTATATTCACATAAAGAAGTTACAATTTTCTTCGCGTTTCGAACCATATCGAAATGTCTATAAACTCGACGCATCCTATAAATGATTTATAATTTTTTTAATTTCAACGTTTATAATTGGAATGATATATTAAGATCGCTATTGTTCCAACACTGGATCTTGAAATGCATAACTCAAACTGAAATTAATTCCAAGTAATAAACGACCATTGTTAAAAATGCATCGAAACAACGTTTCGTGTGCCCAGAAAGGAATGTCAATAATTGCCCGACGTGTGTAAAATCCGTCGCGCGCGGTCCACCATGCGCGCATATAAAACATTATGATTCCACGCACCGAGTATGGTCCGTATTTTAATTTGAAGTTTTTAAGAACATAAAACCACAAATTGCATTCTGCAAAAACTGTTTAAATTTAATAATAGAAATTCACGACAAGAATATGGTACCGAATGCCGAATTTAATGTACTCCAATTTTGTATTCGGATTTTATAATGGCGAAGTTTTTAAAACCAAATTCGCAAAAGTAATACCTCCATTTCAGTAAGCTATCGATCGATAATCGAAAATCGATACCATCAGATATATGCGCTTATAATTGTACACACGTAACGCAAGCGTCTATTATTAAACCTTGAAGGCGAGGTGTATGGCCGTTGCGTCGAAACTTTGCTTAATCAAAATTAACGTTGCAACCAAAACAAAGTACGACAAACGAATAAAGTCGATCGGTCGCAATTGGACGTTAATTTGATTACAACCGTTACATTCGAACGATTCGTCGCTTCCCCCCAGAAGCCGCTTTAGTACGCCACGCGAACTATTTGGCAAAAACTTTATTTATATCCGCGCCCAACGAATGTCGGATTCAAAGCCATTCCCACCATAAAGCACCGAAGTCGCGTGATCGATGTCGATTAGAACTCGTCCGTTCTCGGCGTTGTTCTAAACGCAGGCTCGTTTTAATGATCGGTGTATTAAAGAACGCGACACACGTTGCCAGGAGCCAATGATATTGCGTAGCCTGATAAACCGATTGTTCGGGCAGACCAGGTAGCGCTCATATTCCGCCAACATCCGCCCTTCTCACTCCCACCCACTCGCATCCTTGTTCAATTTCCGCCTGTCCTTCTTTCACCCCCACTCGCGCGTATCTGTTCGACGTCCTTTTCCTCCTCGGTGCAAGTGTATCCCCTATCCTCGTTAGCCGAGCCAACTTCTTTTCGTCTTCTCTCGTTTCTTTTCGTTTTTCTTTTTTTAGTCTACAAGCCTCGCATACCTGACCGCCACGAGTGTACTTGACTCCGACGAGTGGACCGGGGATTCGAATGAGCAAAGCCGGTCGACGAAACTGGCGCAAAAAATGCCTACAAAAACGATCATCCGCGATACCCGCGGTGCCCCGTTCCGCAACGTTCTTGTCGTTACATTTTTCCACACTCTTTTGCCCGTTCGCTTATCAATCAGCAGAATATTCCACTTTCATCGGCGTCCAATTATGTATTTTCTTACGCGGAGGTGAAGTCTCCGAACTCTGATCGAGCCGAAATAACGCGCATAAAACTCGAAACCCCTCGTAAAACGGGATCTATTAGCAACAATTAATAATTAATCACGAATACAATTATATCGTTGTAACCATGGTGAACATTTTTTATTGCGGTACAAAATGATTAAATATCGAATATGATATTCGGCACGTGTTTCGTAAATAAGTTTGCATAAAGAACGAAGTAAAGAACGGTGAAAATTCTCATTTGCATCAAAACTGATCAAATAAATTAATGATTTTGCAACAAATAAAATTTATGAAACATAAATATTATAGAATTTTTTCATAATACTTTAATTATTTATGAGAATTAAAATTAATTTAAATCAGTTCGTTTTCGAAATGAATCCTTATTGTTTTAATTAAATGTAATGGAGAAGTGTAGTTTGTGTAGATTGCAATTGTTCTATACACGAAAATTAATTTACAGTTTTCAAACAGTAGATCTGACTTTCTAGCAATACTTTCACCCCCTCTCCCCCAAATCAATTTTGATTGTAATTACTTCCCTAACTAACATTGTTACTGATTGTCGATTATACATGTTCGCCCGACGACACTTTGCCAAACCAGTTTACTCGCTTTCGCAAGTCCCTTCCTTTTAATTGTTTTATGTGCACTTCGGATGGCCAGAATTTGTTAATATAAACAAGGAATGGAATGTAATTATTTTTTATCTCCTCGGATAGCGTGGACATTCTCCCCGTGTTCCAAAATGTATCACGTGAAATTTGTTTCATTTGTTCAAAAAAAATTATATTTTCGACCGAGGAAAAAATGGACGAAATGATGTTACATAAAATATATATATCGTTCAAATCACTTTAATAGACGTACAATAAATAAAAAATGAAGAATAGATTATTAAACAATAAAAATTGATAATTAATTCGTTAAGTGGATTTACAGCTAATATTCAGACTCTGATAATACAATTCATTAAAATTTATTAGTTAAAAATAAACTAAATGACTAATACTTTAGTAATTATATATACAATAATAATACAGTCTTTAATATAATTATTAGTACTAAATATATATATATATATATATATATAATAGTAATAAAATAAAAACATTAAACTGATCCTTAATTATCTGTAATCTTGTAACAGAATGTGTTAAATGTCGATGGATCCGCAAGTTTATAGCTGGGTTTTTCAAAAGCCGTTAATGTATCTTTTTTTAGCACGTATGCATTTATGATTTTACACGACACATAAAAATGCACCATCGGTGACGTTTTCACGTTAATTATCGGTTTGCGAAAAGATGCGAATTGTTTTGGCAGCAAACAAAAAATGATCGCGTAGATTTTAAAAGGTGGTTTCTACGGTTTTTAAGCTCATCTTCTAATTCTATCTTTTGTCTACGGTCCCGCAACTCATAGAAAAAAGACGCGATTTATTAATTGCAATCAGTTTTTGTCACGCCGAAAGTGACGTCCGCAGAAATAAGGGATTCCGTCTCGACGGCGTGTTGAACAAAAGCAACGGCAAACGAGAAAAAGAGAAGGGCCGGTCGACTGACAAAAAGTATTATCTTCCCTTTCATGTTCTCCCTTTACGTTACCGAAGAACAGGCGCCAGGTTGACATTACCGTGCACAACTTTGCTGTCGCTTTTCGCGATCCCCCTTTCTTGACTCACCGATTGTTTCATGACAAGATCAGTCGTTTTAAGTAACAGCGGTAGAACTTTTGGTTTTAAAACTGTAGACACAACTTTGCTTCTATACATATATTTGAAATCGCAATGAAAGCCAGTTAATTCGCAAATAAAAAGAAATAAATAAATGAGCGCGACATCTGAAACACAGAATATATCATTTTCAATTATAACATGCTTGAAATTAAAAGCATAAAACCACATTAATTTATTAGTTTCATGTTTTATAATTAACTATTATTTAATTGTAATTTGTAAAAATATAATAAAAACTGAATTTCGATATGATTCTAAGCGCTTTTCATACGATGCATTAGTTATATAAAATTTTAATAGACGTTAATAAAAGGAACAAAAATAACATGTCAATTTATGTTTTTTTAAATATTTTCAGTCATTTTAAGATATTTTTCAATAACTAAATATATTACTTCATTGCAACTGTAGAATTAAAAATTCTTATTATTTATATTGCTATTTCTGGTGTATTAAAGCTCAATTTTAAATCTGTATTTTCAATATTGTATCGTGATAAATACATTTTTGGAATAAGACTCTACATCTTACATGAAAATTATCAGTTTCACGCTCATCATATAATAGAAAGTTTAAAACAAGTATATATAGGGAAAGCTAACAAAAGTTTATATCGAACGTTAATTCTTAGTATAAATCAAATAATAATCAAAAAGAATTATTATCCATAAAAGTTAAATTCTCTATTTAACTGCTGAAATAATAAATAAATAACAATTTTTTATGAGGTCGATGAAGTGGGTATAAAAGTTCAACGGTATTAATATATAACGAAATACAGTGATAAATATCATAATTTTAAAGCAAAACATAGTAGACTTTCAACTCGAAATGATAATATTATGTATTCCGTATTAACTAAATATATATGTCAAGGTATATATATTATGTACATCTACATATATCTTAAATTCTATATCAC
>JABFQC010000270.1:0-30894 GCA_022817085.1 Psilanteris sp. ZL-2020
AGGTCTGTGTGTGGTGTGTGGAGGGAGGGGACGGGCATAGGTGATGGGGTGGGGGGGGGTGGGGAGGAGAAGGGTGAGAAGGGCGGGGGAGGAGAGTGGAGGTGGGGGTAGGGGGGTGGGGGAGGGGGGTGGGAGGGGGGGGAGGGAGGGAGGGGGGGGAGGGGGGGGGGGAGGGGGAGGGGTGGGGGGGGGGGGGGGGGGAGGGGGGGGTGGGGGGGTGAGGAGGAGCATTGTTTTTACCAAGCCGCTCGCGCTCGTTTGCGCTCAACAAACCGACGAAATTCGAGCGGTGCGTAAAGAGTTGCTTTCTGACCCGCGAAAGAGGATCTCGGTTGGACCGATTGGATGCGAACTTTGGTGAATCGGTCCATTGGCAAAATTTTTAATTTTGAAATTTTTTACGGATGGGTTGATGAAATTAGTCTGATTTGACTCCGAAGTGTCATCGAGTTACTCAGTGAATATTCGTTTTTAAATTTTTGACTCGGTGGGAAACCGGTTTAAGCAACCATCGGGTTTGCTTTGGACGCAATATGGTTCTATATACAAATTAATCGGGCGAAATTTTTTCAATTTAACTGTGGAAATTATTTGCTCGAACTGGTGTAAATTCATTATGCCGAGGCTTCGGGGAGAGCCGGCACAGGAAAACACTTATCAGGTGCTAGAGTGTGAAATATTCAGTAGTCTAAAACAGGATGGTGTGCTCGCAATTCTATTTCCTTTTTCGCAATCGAGTTTTTAGTTGGTTTTTATTCGTAAAAGACGAACCGTCGTTTCGGCTTTATTCGCGTTGATGCGTCAAAAATTGGTATTAATTAGACGAATGAAAATCGCGTGAAAAATCGAACGCAAATGAATTGAATGAATCATTCACGCGCCGGTGATAAAAGATCAAGATTGTGACGTCTTATCTCAAGGATCAGGATGTTTTGTGAAAAAAAGATTAATCGAACTTTAGAACAATGATTTTGCGTTCTTCTTAGACTACACCGCATTAATAATACAGGTGCGTTTTAATTGAGACATCTCTTGTTGGGGACTCGGAATTGTTTTTATGATACAAAATTACTATACCGATAATTAAGACAAGCAAACGCAGAAATATACAACACATGGAATTATCTATTTCATCAAAGTTCTCGCGCGTAGCATAATTCGACCTATTTTCATCTTGATAAATAATTTTTATTTTGCCCCTAATGAAACATCGAACAGGCCTTGTTAACTTGGAAAATAGTTTATTCCAAAAAGATACAAAAAAGTTATGATAAATTTGTTGGCGAAGTAAGTCGCAACGTGTATAAACAATTTCAATGACCGTAAATGCATTGAAAATGCGATTTTCCCGTCCCATTGGTTCGCTAAACTCGCGCACTCATAATAAATTCCTTTTCCAATTTCATTCCGATGAACACGCAAAATTGTCTGAAATAAACTCAAACGCGCAGTTACGCACGCATATCATACCGAATTTAGCCGCTAACTCGCGAGAAAAAAAAATGAAACATTATTCTCGTACGTCGTATATATCGATCCGTACGCAACCGTTTATAGGACGGCTGTGCCATTTCGCTATTAACGCAAGCCACTATCTCTACGCAAACGGTCTAATTCGCTGATTATCTCCGACGCGGTTCGCGACTACCGCGTCTTTCCGGACGCAGTCGAGTTGCCGAAACCCACGGTAATTTGCATTTGCCGCCCGCCGCCCCAAGCAGCGCGCCATTCTTTCGCCCGACGGTCTAACGCCCCGGCTGAAAAAAAGCCGTAAGCCGCCGTCAAGCCGTCAGAAAGGCTATTATCAGCACCCCTCCACGTGTCAATAATTCGCGTACACCTTGTATAAATTCCGGCAACATCGAAGAAGCGTTTTCGGCTCGTGTATAGCGTGCATATGCCGGCGGTAACAACGGATGGCGCTGGGGGCGGCGGCCCACACTGGCGCACCGTGGTGTACGTGATTGTATATTTATTATCGCGCGCGTGCGTATGTGTTACTGCCGCGAGTAATCACACCAAGACACCCTTAACGCATGCAAGGATTTTCTCGGTTTCTTACTTGAGACGCGGGGGCAGGCGTGGAGGCGCCTGCCGGCGCGGCGGGGCGGCTTTTCTCCCTTGCTTTTCTCTCTTTCTCTCCCTACCTAGAAGTTGCGCCCAGCATTTTAATCGATTTCATTTGCGCGCATGTGAGCGAGCGAGTCGAGCTCGGAGGTTGCACGTCGCAGTATAAACCTTTCTTTGTTTTGCTTTGCTTGCGTCATTAGAGGGTCGAGGGGCGCGGGGCCATCGCGGGGCACCGCGCCCCACGCGAGAGGGCGTGGTTCTTCTATGATTTACATACACCGCCGGAAGTGCATACGCGGCGAAGAAATCGCGACAGTTCGCGTGGTCAGCGAAGCCGACCGCGACGGTTCGCCGACTCCGCGCCGCCACGAGCGGTGTCAACGTCTGCTGACCACGTGGCCGACGAATAAAGGTCGCAGCGCCGAGACTTTTCTGGTCGGCGGTGTGAGGTGGTCCATCGCGTGGTCAGCTGGCTCCGGCGCGCGACCCCTGCGCCGGAGTGGGGAGCGGTCACCACGTGCGCGACCACGTGCTCCTCACCCTCCGTCGACCGTCTTTTCGTGATTCTTTTTCCGCCCCTGCGTCATCCCGGGTTCATTCATGACGGTCCGGCGGATGATCTTGACCCGAGTTCCATTAGTGGAAAGTTTATTATGGGTATATGGACGAGCGATAATTCCGGCTTTGCGTTTCGACAAATTTGGATCCATGACGAAGGGACAGACGTTTATCTTTTGTTTTGGGATACGTTCGGAACACCTGATGCGAGCGCGTGTTATAGAAAGTTGGTCCATAATACTCACCTGTCGCGAGGCTCGTCGACATTTGTTTTTGTGATTACTCTATTCACCGGGACGAGAAGTTTCGTATCAACATTTTAATGAGTAAACACAGATTTTTGTCGATGACAGCGCTGTTTTAATGGTTCAAACATGTTTATGGCTCTTTTTCAAACGGGTTTTCATGTTTACGAGACGACAGTTTTTTCGACACTTTACGGTTGTCGAAATGTTTATCTTCGAGCGCGCAGCATCCCTTCGAACGTTAACTTTGAACGCGATTTCCGATCGACCGTCGAATTCGTAAAATCATGTCCCGACAGAAATATGCCGCCAACCACGAAAAGTGGCAGCGAACGCAACGAGAGTTCCGAGTCCCGTTCGATATAATTAATTACAGGTTCAGGGGTTGCGGGAGTTGTTTATCCGAATAACATGTTTCCGTAATGGAAAGGGCATCCGTCGATGTAACGCGTACGCCAGGAGTTGTAGATCTTAATCAGTTTCATGTGCAGCAGCCGAAGGCTTAATCGGCGGTTAAATTATTACATCGACTGGTTCGATCAGGTGTAAAGTCTCGGCGGTGCGTAAACAACTTGCCTATAAATACAACGACGGCGTAGGTGTCGCGCACGTGGCAAATTTCGCGGACTGGCGGGAATTGGGGGGGCGGGGGTTAATGCCGAAAACGAGCAACCACCGAGCGTTTCCGCGTCTTCGTCTGTGCGGCATCATGCGTCCTTGTCTGCGTCGGCACACGTGGAAAAAGTAATTACACGTTGTTTGCCGGCTTAATTAAAAAGCCAAGACGTCAAGGGCTGGGTAATAACGACGCAGCGGCGATACGACCGCGGCCCCGCCGCTGAGCGGCGAAATCCGAGATTAGGAAAACAAAGCCGAATATTTTAGGCAGATCACGCGGCAAGTGTGACATATACTTTGCCTGGCAATCTTCCGCGCCCTGTGCCGGTCGGTCTTTCTCATCGGCCACCCACTATGTACACCCCCCACCAGCATCGCATCCACTGCCACATCGATCCGCCTTAATGAGTGGAAAGAATAAGACAGCCAGACACCCTCTCCGCCGCGCCACCATCAGTCGAGTTTTGCCTTCCCCTGCGACGCCGCCCCTGCCCCCCGCGCGTACATACAACCATACGTTCTCGCACACACCTTTACGGACGAGAAAGTGCCGACACAGGCGAAAAACCTTCGTTCTGACTTGGCTCCTGCCACCCACACGCAGATAAACTCACGTAAACGCGCGCGTTCACACACACACAAACATACAAGAATACGTACATTTATCCTCGAAAACGTATAGAAAAGAAGGGGTGGCGCGCGAGAGAGAATTGTAGACGGTAGAAACGAACGTCGTGGAAAGTTGCAAAGGTTCGCGGGGGGGAAGGGTGGTCGGTTAAGTCGGCGGTGCGGTTCGCGAGGGGGTCGTCGAGAGGCGGCAATGCTCCCGTTGTTTCGCGGGTGAGGGTAGCACGCACGGAGAACCCCCCTGGTGCCCTCCCCCTCGCCCTCGACCCGCGTTCCATTCGTTGCGTCTTCGTCCTCTTCCACCTCTTCTTTTCGCTTTCCTGGAATGTTAATTCCCGGCGCTTTAATTCTTACGAATATTTTGCCCCTTGTGCCTGCGCGATCGAGAGCACGGCAAAGCGCTGATGGAGTGGCCGAATAAACGCCGGAAGGAATCGGGGGATGAACGAGGAAATGAGGAGGAAGAAGAATTGCGAAGAAGACGGGTCGGTTCGCAAGGTAGAGGGGGTTCGGGGGAATGACAAACCGAAAGGGTGCAAAAGCGACATCGCCGACCTGTTTCTGTGTTGCGTTTGCTGATCCTAAATTCCGAAACAAATCCTCGATGGGGCGCATTATAGGAGCCGATCACGAGACCAGGGGATAGCGAATTTGCGATCTTTTCTGGGATTCGATAGACGTAAAGTTCAGGCGGGTGGTTACGGTGATCGGCAAGGGGTTTATTCGGACGAAAATGCATAATAGTAGTCGTCGGGTAGTTAACGGGTTTGGCCCGAAGAACCTAGACCTAGTGCAACTTTATTGAATTGGGTTGATTCCATCGAGGGCTCCGGTCGCCTAATCGGATTGGACTTGACCTAATCAGTTGAGTTGCCTGACCGGTCGTGTTAGGATTTAATTAGATGAGATGGTGGCTGAGGATGAGATGTAATTAGATGACGTAGGGGGGTGGGGGGATTGAACGTCCTGAATACCGCGAAAACATTGGAAAGGAAAAAGGGTAATGAACTGCCAGTCGGACCTAGACCTAGAAGAGGCGCTCGATTGAAAGGGTATGGAAAAAATTGACCCAGAGCCACCACGGTGGCTAAACTTGACCTTATCTAATTGATCGATCGGGATTTGAAGCAGGCAATTACGTATTATTTGCGGCGACTTAATGTAGTTTGGGAGTGTGGGATGCTGTATTATGCTTTTTACATGTTTTATAATGTAATCTGGATTGGTGTCCGTTTGGGAGTGGAATTAATCTTCACAATCGTAAATTTGTAAAATTGACATTATTTTTCGGAGCAACACCATTATTTAATATGAGATTAATATGAGATAATATGAGAAAAAATAATATAAAAAATCTTAATAGAAAAATTGAAATACTAAAAGATGATATTGAGATTAATTTCTGAATTGATCTTTATAATTTTATTAAGGTTTATAATTGGTGGAGTTATTGATGATCAAAATTTTACTCGCGGAATTAATAACATTGATTTTTGATGCGATTTTATTCATGCTGGTTTTCAAAAGACTCAACGAAGTTATAATATAGAAAGAGATTTTACGAAATGCAGATGAATAAATAGTTAATTCAATAATTTCGCTGTCTTTGGTTTTTATTTTTTTACACAATGATGGAAAGAATAAAATCGAATCATATTTTATTTTCTTTTTCTATGCCTTCATTATTCAAATGACATTGTAAAGAGCTCAATTATATAGGTGTTCATCTCTAAAGAAGGATCAAACGCTTTTATTAAATAATAAAACTTCTATATATATATAATTATATCGATTATTCTCGAGTTAATCAATTGAATAACCGCGACTTTTTCATCCGCAAAATTAAATAGTAATTACAAATCATGAATTACAAATCAAAATAATCCGAAATAAACCGTTGATGTCGTTTTTTATTGGCTTAATTTCGGCTTTTCTGCTGACCACATATTTATAACCGCAACGTTCAATTATTCCCTTTGAATTTTCTCTCCGAACCTCCTCAAGCTAATACCACACACAGCATACTGCAATCAGGTGATTGATCGTACAATATTAATTTTCGACCGTGCCATAAAACACACTCTCATAACTGTTTTGCAAAATTCAATCCAATGCTTATCAGCGGACGATTATATCATTGGACGGATGAGATTGGAGATGTAAAGCAGCTGCGGTACATGAATGAAACAAAGGACTATCCGAAGAACATGATGTTAGTGCAACGGCGGTAATGCCTGCGCTGCCGGTAGAATATTCTAAGACGATAAAATGTTTAGGTGCTACATACGTCGGGATTAATACCGCGCGCAATCTGTTGCACTCGGCGCGATCCGAAAATTAATTTCTGATGCTCGCGAGACCGACTCGACGCTTGCGATCGATCAATTGGCTCGTCGGTTGACAAAAGCCAAAGGTCAAACGGAAGAGGTCACGCGTACAAATCCGCGCGCGGGGTTCGAGCGGGACTAAATAGACGGATGGGGTGCGAAATTTCGTGATCCGGCGAGGAAGTCGACACCAACCGGTCGGCACTCGAGAGCGGAAAAAAGCGCGCGAAAGAAACGGAGCGATAAAAAGGGAGGGAAGCGCGGGCGGAGGGCCGCAACGGAGCCACGGTCAGGAGGCCAGGGAATACAAGAGTCGGGGTCAGACGAGAGACGGAGCGAGATGAAAAGAAAGAGCAAGAACGCGGCGCTTTATGCCATCGAGTCGCATCCGGTCATCGGTCCATTATTCGCCACCGCAGCATCCCATCGAAGTTGCGCGAGCAAGCACGTGTTTACTTATGCATCAGTCACTGTCAAACTTCCGAACTTGGAGCGAGCGTAAACTTTTTCAAGTGCACGCCAATACCGTGTGCGTTTATGTGCCCGCTCGAGTTTCGGCAAATTGAACAATTAATTAGACCCGAGCGAGTTTGGGTATTGATTTCGTTTTTGGAGCAGTGATATTGACTGGCGGAGGAGATTCTGTTGTTATTATGACGAAACGGGAGGCGGGGGTTTTAGGTTCTGAATAAATAACTAGTCGGTTGCGAAGGATGTGATTCTTGTGAGAGGAGGAAAAGGGTGAAATTCAGATTCAGGATTTTAACGTGGGTGGTATTAATTTTACAATTTTCTGATGACTTTAATTTTTTAATGATTATGACTTACGATATAATAAGAGTATAAAAGAGGACTGGTAAAGAATAGGGGAGAAATTAAGAGACATTTTTATAATATATTTGCTGTTATTATGATTACATCATGAATATATATAGATATTAGAAAGTAATAGATTATATTATTATGTAACTTATCTGTGACTTAAATCGACCATACTATTTATCGTAACATTATAATAACGTACTTTGTTACTATGATAACTGGATTGTTTATTCGTAATTATGAATAATTTATTTAAAAAATGGATTCAATAATTCGATGACATATTAAATTACTTTGTGCTTTTGCTATTGTATGCAAAGGTTATTTACGTTAATGCCAAAATAATGCTCTCGTTAACACGTGTACAATTATATAACATTTTAATGAAGCAGTTCATGCGTTTTTCTATGTGAAATATGAATCCTGTGTTTTTCATTTTCCGTTTGTTTTCGCGTTAATCTTTTTGCTCGTTGTCAGTAAATTTAATCTTTAAAGACCGACAGAAGTAACTGACCGAGTAAGAATTGTTTCAGTTATGCATTTTTGTTATTTTAACATTGCACAATTTCTGGTATTTATAGTTACGGCTCCGCTAATTGTGATTTGCTCATCCTGGACAATAAATCTAATCGAATAAAAATTTCGCTTAATTGAGTTTTCTGCTTTTCTATTTATTCGTTTAATGCAATCAACTTTTCTGGGATTGATCAGTTATTTCAAAAATATTGGAAATGAGCGTAATTTACAAGGATATACAGTAAATGATTAAATAGTAGTTAATATTTGTAACATTCTTTGCATAAATTTTATACAATTCAAGCTCAAAATGAATATATAAATGATATATGTCTTTTACAAGTCAATCTGTATCCTTCTATTCTGATTTGAACAGAAAAAAGATATTGACTACAATTACTAGATATTATTAGGTTTTACTATTTTATAACATATCCAAAACATTAAAAATAAGAAAATTTATTATATTCTTTTCTTCTAATAAAAATAAATTATTAATTTTTTTTATTACAATTTTTCTCTTTAGAATATTAGATAATTATTTTAATTTTTTTAATTTAAGATACGTAGTATAATTTTAATTTCCACTATTGACGTCGGTATGAACTATATTTTCAAAATTCTAATTATTTTAAATTATATTTTGATGTTTAAATAAGCGTAATTTAATTAAATTTTAGGCCAATTAAATGATTTTTATCATCTTAATATGCTTAATAAATGTATATTATTATTAAAAAAGCATATCAGTAAAGAATATTCTTACATGTAATATTTATATACTTAGAATTACCTTTTGCATTGAAATTCACATTCAGAATATCCTGGTATAGATTAAAACTCAAATATATGCATCTTTTTATCCTTCGTCCGCTGATAAGTTCGTGGATGAAAATCTTCTTCAACTTAGTAAGATAAGATTAAATCTGAAAAAGATGTAAATCATTACACTTCGTTGGGATATATCGTTGTTGTTAAATCAGTATTCAATTATTTATTTAAAAATTATTTTTTAAGAGTATCACATATACTATAATCAGTGAAAATTTTACAATTAAGGTTTTTAATTGAAAACTCTGATTTATAATGGTTAATTTTAAATTAAATATAATTTAGAACGAAATGGATAGACATCATAAAAAAAATTTTTTTCTAAAATAAATATATAAAAATTTTCGTTAATTGTTGCAAAACTCTAAGATGAATTTATCATTTTGTAAATATTCTTGTAAACAATGTTTGTGTATAAGAATAATTATCGGAAAACTTTGAAAATTTTCCTGTATTCTTTGCTTTCTCGTTACGCTTAAAAATGACATTAAGATAGTTATCCCCTTATTTTGAAAAACTGAATGATATCTTCTTTGCTTTTATGTTTGTCACATTACTGTGATAGGCATAACAAAAATTCATAATATCTGTTATAATATTGACAGCTGTATATGTCTTATATTATGTCTTATTCTGAAGAAATACGCATAGTGTATAACCTTTTACAGTAGAGTTCACTTTAAAATCTGATAATAAGGAATATATATACTTAAGAGAAATAAAAGCACGTAACTCAAAAAATAGTTGTCATCCTACATCAATATATTTCCTTGTACCGTAAACATAATTCTATAAACAATTAGAGATACCGTAAAGTTGTTAACAACGAGATAATTTAGACAACTACACTGTCAAAATCAGAAATATCTTATTTCAAGACACTTCCGTAGAAAAGATAATACACATATCTTATTATAAGACACTATTTCTTTGTTTTCTGTGAAAATGTTCAAAGGAAACCCTTGTTTAAGTATTGTCGTTCAGCCTCTTTAACCAACAAAATTTGTATAAAATGGACAATTTTTAAATTTGACATTTTATATAGACTTAGGTGGATAAAAATATTACACTCAAGTATTTTATTATTGCTAATAATTGTTTGTGATTTGCCATTGGAATACAGAATTCGGAACGTGTGTGTCCAGAATAATTTGTCGAAGAAAAAAGAAAGTTGACTCGTCAGCGGCAAAAAGAGGTCTTTTCATCGGTCAAAACATCAACGCCTGGCAGAGCAAAGTGAAAAGCAAAAAGTTTGAGCAAAGAAAAGAAAAACAATCGAGCGCCTTGATCGTATGCAAAAGTAATAAGAAGCCGGGCAAAGTCGCGCATAATTTAATAATCGTTGTACCTCGGCGTAACGACCACTCGCCTCATTCTTATTGAATCAAGCAAAAGTAATACCCCGATGCCGTGGAGTGGCTCGGGCAGACTTTCCTTTATTAACTCGCCGACGAACTGAGAAATAACGCTCGAGTGTGGAGCGCAACCGACTCGCGATTGCCGAACCGACGTCGAGGGTAAAATATTCGCATAACATATGAACCGACCCTCCGGTCATATTCGCCCCCAATAATTTAATACCGCGCACAGGACAGCCCCGTTCTTCGCCCCGTGTATCGAACGCTACCGTCGATGGATGCATTCAGCGAACCGTCCGCTGCCAGCCAGCTCCACGTCGAAAATAATTTTAATATGAAGAAATTCTTCGACGGATACTTGACTGCATTCGGAACTCTCCTTAAAATTGCTGAATGCCGATAGCTTCGCCGGCCAAACTTTTTAATTAACAAGATTCGCGCAATCGTAATCATCAGACATTTTGCGCCGAAAATAATCGCGTCGCGTTTCCTGTGCATTTTACGATCCTTTCGGCGTGTGTGTTTGTCATTTGGAATCCGCGAGAATTAAGTTTTGTGGGTCAATTATTAATACGAGAGGAAAATTGCTTGTAACTGCTTAGGGTTTCGGGGATGGATGCGGGGTGCGTGTCTTGAGATGGCTGGTATTCAATTTTCATTAAGGAATTTGGAAAAAATGCTAAACTTGGTGTGCTAGTGTTAGACGGTTAAAACACACCGATAGATAATATTTATGTTTTTATTACTCGGAATAGTGATGCTGCATGGAAAGAAAAAAATTAAAAATTAATTGTGATTTTGCAATCACACATGAATGTATTTTATTATTATTTAGGATTTTGTTGTATGAGTAGTTTTTCATATATTATTTCTTTCTATCTATATTCTTAAATCAGTACTCTACATGATATTTTTCTTAGAATATTGTTAAGAATTATAATATATTAATTTTATTACAAATAAAAATATATATATATTGTTATTATATCACTGTGAGGTTAATATTGCTCACATTAAATACAAATTTGAATTAGAAATTAATTTTCCATCAATATGAAATTTTAAATAAAAACTTTTAACAAATTCAGCTCAATAAGTTAGGTTATTTTGTATATATTTTTAAAATGAGGAAGTAATTAAAAATCATTAATAAACAATTCGAAAAGAATTCCATCATAAAAGAATAACTTTCAGTGGAGTGAACAAGCAATAATTTTTGGTAAAAGATTATAGAAAATAGATGAAATAATCTGGGTAATACTGTATGTCAAAATTATGAAATACATTTAGTAAAATAAACATTTTCCCAAAATTTTTCAAATAACGTCTTTGTCAAAATATATACTATATCTTAGAAAATTTTAAACGCCTTCAAAATTTGAAAAAGAACGGATTTCTCAGAATTGTATGACCTTCTGTATATCAGTTATTAAAGTTATTTTGAAGGAAGAGACACCGCAGTTTATGGTGTCTGTTCAAGTCCACTGAACCGATTTAGAAAAAAGTTAATTTTTTCCAAAGTGTATATTTAAAATGAACAGATAATGAGTATTACGACATTTTTTTTATAAATTCTTTAATTTATGCTTTTACTTTGTTTTATGTGCAATTACTATATGAACATATATATGGTATTATGTCAATATCCCGAATAAAAAGACCATAAAAATTCGAAATACTTGTCATAGTACCATATATCTTTATTTAACGGTTGGTTTTCGGGTCTAACGGCCATGTTGGTTTCTATATACGCAATGTTTACTGAAATTTAAGTGATATGTTTGGGTACTGACCCTAAATAATTCAACATTTTAACGGAGGGTTTTAAAGACCCACAAAATACGGTGCTAAGGCCCCGTAGAACAAGAACTTGTGGTTTGACTAGATTTTCGGGGGCTGGCCGTCAGGTTCTGTGGGAGCGTCCTTAAATACAACATTAAACAGTCCGTACTTTTCTGGATTGTCACCAAGGGCATGCTTAGCTTCAATTTAATATTGCGTACATCTTCAACAATATATCTTCTTGTCTAACTTCATTTTACAATATATATTACAATAAGCATATATATATATATATATGTATATAATTTATACTGGATTTGTTAAATGCGTATCCAAATTAAAATAACATTTATTAGTGCCATCACAGAATTTTTCTCAGCCTAAGTAGTTGGTCCATTATTTATTGATCTGATTAGAAGATAAATGAAATATAATACATACCATACATACATATATATCTCCCTTATCCTTACTAATTTCATATAAATCTGATAAAAAGAATTTTATTAATTAGTCCTGCATTTGCAATTATGGATTTCCACTCTCGAAAATGAAATTCTTTTTTGAAATACAGTAGCCCTAACAAAAAAACATTCTTAAATTTCCCTCTGAGATTTCGGATTTTTCCATCTCAAGTACTCAACCAACTTTAGATTGAAGATGTGTAATCAAGCGATAAATGTGTTGATATTAAAATAGACCGTAAAATTCAATAACCTAGAATTTCTATAGAAAATTTGTTTGTTATTAAAAGCTTCCTTAAATTATCACCATCCTCCTTTGGTACCGTTAAATCGACCGACATACGAAACAAACCAAAATTTTAATTAGTCAAATAGACAATGCGGTCATTATTTTCAACGCGATAATCCCGCATAAATAATTGCGTTCATGATTAAAATATGCCCCACGTCTTGCTACTTGTCTTGTGCATATTTTTTTTCGCGTCGTGGGGTCAAGGGGTTACGGGTCACCTCTTTTGAAGGCCGAACGAAGAGGCGAGCAACGAGTTCGCGCGAAGATAAACAAGGATAAACGTTTCGTCGGGATTCTTTGACGCCGAATGTTACTCCTGGATATCTGCTCTTACAATTTTTTTTGTTTACATGACATATCATGCTTCCTCCTGTTTTGTTCTCCATTCTTTACTGTCAACTTTCGGCGTCACTGTGCGCAAGTACGTTGCATTTGAAAATATATTCACCGACGCTCGTGTAACTCCGAACAATCGGATTCAAGACGTTTTTGGATTACTTTTTTTTCTGGGACGTGTGTAATCGTAATTTATTCTTCGAGTCAACTTTTGGGGTTTTATTTTAAATGTGACACTTTTATGCTCGGAAGCTGCATGCAACATTTTACGCTGCGCAATTTCTGAGGTGTTTTGTCGCTCTTGGAAAAGTTTATGCTACGGCCATTTTATTTGAACGTTTATTTCATACTTTTTTTCATTCGAAATTTGCTGACAGAACAAAGATAGAATTGAATTTAAGATTAAAGACTCTGCGATCGAAATAATTATCGTTAATGCAAATATTTAACATGTATTTATAAATTTCAAACAATTTTGGTTTATCAGAATGTTTTTGATAAATTAAACAATTATTTCTTAACAATTTGATTTAAATGTAATGAATAAATTAATTGATTACCTACAAACAAATTTAACGAAAAGTATATCGCAAAAAATCGCGTTGGAAAACTATTTTGCAATAAAACTTGACGTTTATTTATCCTCGTCCATTTCGATATAATTTAAGCGATCGTCTGAAAAATAATCAACTCCATCTGTCCATGGAATCGGAATGGACGAATCTCTATACTTTATAACCACGATCACAAAGAGCGCAATAAAATCGACCGCAGAAACAGTTCAAACAAACGAAGTAACTGTTCCGAGAGCAGAACCGATTTCGATCCTAAAATCAGCGCCGTATCAAACGATCCGGATTTCTTCTCGCGCCATCTCATATGCGCGGATATTCGCACGAAACATATTTACCGTACACAGAATCTCCATCTTAAATATCGTTTGTCTTCGTATCCGTCCGACTGCGGATCCTAACGGTCATCGGCGCGAGTGCTTCGCGTGTAATAAAACCAGCAATATTCGTAGCGGAAATGCCCAGCGCAATAGCGTCTCAATCTGCGCGAACTGATCTTATTTGTGTAAACGTGCGCGTTTAATTTTATATAAACAGCGTACTTTGACACCTAAATTCAGAGATTTAATGAAACGACAATGATTGATGGTCTCTGCAAAATTTTAAATTATAAACGAAATAATTTCAATTTTATTCATATATATACATCTATTGAAACATTTAAAATAAATGCTTTTCTTTGAGAAACATAGATACAATTTTGAAACTAAAAAACTTGATTGATTTATTAAAATTTAATTATTTATCATATTCCGCCACAAGTACATAATACTACACGGAGAAAACGTTTTATCAAAAATTTCTATATTTACTACTACTCGTAAGATGGAGTTTTGGAAATAGATTTAGTTGATTCAATCACAATTTTGGTTAAATGAACAAAAATTTGGTTGAATCAACAAAACTCTTCTCTGTGTGTATATTGAATTTCAGTATTGAAGACATCCTACGAAAAATTACTATATTATATAGTAATCTATACAGTAATAAAGAGTATAATTTTTTTTTTAAAAAATTTTTTTAAAAGCCTCACCCCACGTGTAGTAGGAAATATAGTAATTTTTGGTAAAACGTTTTCTCCGTGTATACAGAAGACCAAAAGCAAATCAAAGTTTCAAAGAGTATTCTCATACACTCGTATACTATCGTATATATATACCACTATCGCACAAACATATTTCAGTATATATAGAGCGATGCATTTGAGACTTTTGATCTAAAGTCACCCCGGACGATAAATCCTCCCGCGGGGAATAAAATAGATCTCGACTAATTGTGGGAGATGCACGACTCACTTACCAGCCATATCGGAGCGCGCTTCCCTGGCTTCCCGCGTGTCCCCTCCCGCCCCCCGCGCCGCGTATTTTTCATTGCGCTTGCACCCGTTAGTTCCGGCTCGTTCGTTCTTGCATGTTCGCTGCACCACACGACGTCCCGTGTAGGCACTCGCTCGAACCACCAGCGGATCGGCTTCGCCAACTCGCGCCAACAATTCCGCGACAACACCTTCGATTTTATGGTTGCCTGGCTAACGCACTGTCGCGAACAAGCCCCGAAAGTCTTATCACCCGATCGCAAATAATGAATGACGTGTTATTTACTTTCGCGGGAATCAGACGCTTTCTCTGTGTTAACGCTTTTTTGCTGCAGTTTTGCGCTTTGGAGGCGTATGAATCGTCAGCGTCGGATTATCCTTCCTGGTTCCGTCAAACGATTATGGCGCCCGTTAACGTTTTATATGGGGTTTAAAACGCTACGCAGACCCGACGTTTACGGAATGCTTCGGGAACATGTCCCAATCCGTTTTAGTAGCGAATTTTGTCTCGTTCGTGTTGTCATTGGAGTTGGCTTTTCACGCGTCAAAATGCGCCGTTTTTGTTCGAATGCGTGTTCAAATTGGCTCAAAGTGCGATTTCTTGTTTTGGATTCGCCGGCTTGAATGTACTGAATAATTAGTTGATTATTAGCGGGCTTATGCGCGTCGAGTACAACTATTTCACTTTTAAAAAGTTTGCCGAACAAACTTTGTTTTAGCCTCAGTCAGAGTAAACTTCCTTAATACTTCATTAATGGAAATAATACTGGTCATCCGTACTGCTGATTGTAGGAATACGACGAAAACAAGAGCCGAGTTGATTTTTTATTTCTCGTAAAATGAAAAAAAAAAAAAAAATACGTATGCGATTAAAATGCGGATATTTATCATAAATTGTGGTTTTATTATGGTTAAACACAATGATTGTATAAACTTGATTATTTACGTAGTTACAAAACAACAATAATTATATCATTAAATAACGTCAGATGTTGTAATAAAAAACCTGGGTTTTGTATATAGTTTTGATGAATAGCGGAATTGCTACCTAGATGTAAACTTTTTTTTAATGAAAACTTTTTTTTAAAAAGAAAAATATTACTTTTCATGGTTTTCATTTTTTTTACATTCATATTACAATAACATTTTGTTAGAAATTTTATATCAACTAACATTTTAATATAATTCCTATAAATATATTGTGTTCTATTTATATATATATATTTATATATAGTTATAAATCTTGTAATTATATTGAATAATATAATATATCTGATATTAAATCTGAGACCAAATATTAAGATGCTAAGAAATATTCTAGTCACGGCAAGTGGATAAGCAATCCATGGTCAATGCAGAAAGAAACATTCAAATGTAATTCGATTTTCACGCACTACACTACACCGATATTACTGATACATAGCAGATTCTTTCCTGTAACCGCGTGTTAATATGACTTCGTGAAATACAAATGAATTCATTAATTATGTAATTAAAATGGAAAAGTAGCTTCTGAAAACTTTTAGGACAAGTTAGACATCGAATACTAAAAGTCCGTTGGGAATTTATGATGACATTGCAGTTCTTATATTGTGAATTATTAATGACCAAAATGGACCAAATAAGGATCGCGTAATATTTACTTATATGAAGTATAATAATGATGATATACATAGTAAAAATTAATTAATACTAATTTAAACAAAAATTTTTATAATGTGAGTATCAAAGTGAAATGTACGGACTTTATTGCTTTATCATCATGTTGATTTATTAATATTACCATCTTAATAATAATAATAATAATTAAATAATAAGTTCAACTATGCAATAAGCTGAAATAGTCTGAAATATGGAATTAGTTATAATAAGTTTACATGTACATAAAAACTTAACAAAATCAAGTAGTATCTTTTATTAGCAACAATGATCTTTATTTTATCAATTCGAAAATTATATCCCACGTTTACTGTAAATATTACAATTTCCTAAATTATTTCTCCCTGTATTGGACATCTATTTTTATGACAACACGCATATTACATAAACTCACTCGCATCTGTATTCATGCGCATATAACAATCATAACATTATATTATATACATTAAATCCTTAATCCTCATTGTAATTTAGCGTCGTAATGAATTATTTCAATCAAAATTTTACAACAATTTATATGCTGCAACATCTGTAATCTAATACTAAATCTGTGCCGGTTTATAATTGGGTTGTAGTTTGTCTTGCAATAATGTTAATCTAATATTGGCACAATACAAGTAAACAATCGACGTAAGAACATATTGGCAATATTGGTAACCCCGGTACCAATACCAAGACAACGTCTGGCAACGCGGAAAGGGATTTATTTGCAATCGATAAAAGTGTACTCGCGGAAAAAGATTTTGTCAACAGCCCGGTATCCGTTGCTCGCTTCCGTCATCTCTCTTCATCCACCGACGAACAAAGAGGACGGATAAGGATGGAACACAGCGACACGATATCGTGCATTCTAATGGCAGACACGCTCTCGGAACCGAATCTGCGAATGTCTAAAAGTCGCGTGACCTTTGACCCCCCAGCCAACGATTCCCGACCAAATAATCCGCCGCGATTGCGAGGCTGCAAAACGCGGCTCGGTGCGCGCGTACGCGCCGTTCTGTCCACATAACAATCCCGGCGTAATAACCAGAATCTCCGAGCGCAGCTGAAACCTCGCAGCGTCGTAAATCCCGAGCCAATCTAATAATCAACATTCCACATGATTCAAGTAAAACATCTCAAAGTTCAATTGCGCCCGCTTTCGACGCGCGCGAAATGTTAATCGATTCAAGCCCCCGTTAATCGCCGGCACGTAAAGTCAATAGTGCGGCAACAATTGGTGCAGACGAGAGTTCCCATCGGCGGGTGTTGCAACCCCCCACCCCCTCCTCCGGCAGCCCCTCGACCAAAATACGAAAAGAAGTCGACGTCGGCGAGTGGGACGCGGCGACTCGGAGGTGTTTTTCGACCGGCGTTTTTGAGGCCGTGTCGCGGCACGTCGCAGCACCGTTTGCCGGCTTGTTGCCGCGCTTCTAATACGGCGCACGTACACGACATTAACATTAACGTCGGAACCGAGTCCCGGCATAATTTGACTTTGGCTGCGCGATCGGCTGGGTGCTGAGGCATCGCAGGCGTGGATCGCATCCTCGCCACGTGAGCCCGGAATCGGGGGAGGGGGGGGCGGCGTATTTTTCGAGCGAGCGAACGCGCGCGAGCGAGAAAGAGAGCGAGAAGAACGACGGGCCGGGGGAGGGGGCGCGGATAAATGAGAGTCGGATTCACGAGACGAGGCCGGTAGAAGTTGGGGGTAGAGGGGCGGAGACGGTGGGGCCAAAGGGGCCCCGAGAAGCGCAGGTCGAGGGGTCCGGGTCGCACGATCCTGCTTGATCTTTGCGCTCGTGCGATCTCTCCTACCTCGGACACTACCGAAGGCTATAAACACCTTCGCGAACTATTGTTTTGATTCGCGAGCCTGGCACTATAATCCCGCGCATACGACGCGGTCCTCGTTTCCGAACCGTCGCCGAGGACCGCGCGCGGATGGCTCATTTACGTAAACGCGCGCATGCAACTGTTCAAATTACACGCTCGATGCGAAAGCGATTGACGACGAGCACTCGCGGATTAAAAATTTGCAAATTCCAGGATTCGAACGAGATGTGTATGGGTGATAGGTGAGCGTGTGCGTGTGGTAAATTGTAGGTGTGAGATGGATGAGTTTGCGATGTGAGTAGTAGGAGGAGGTACGGAGATCATTCGATGGATTAAAGGAAGCGGCTTGCTGGCTGATGCGAATGTTTTGACCAATTTTACACATGCATAACGCCAAGATTTGCGATGTGATCATGTGTGGGGTATTGCCGAACGAGGAGATTTCTTAATTTATTTGCTCCAATTGTCGATTCTTCTCCGTGGTAGTAGCGTGGATTCTATCTATTTATACTGAGGTGTAAATTACGTGGATTGGGTTATTAGATACGGGAACTTTACTGACTTTCATATAGAATGTATAACGTATGCATTAACGTGTAATTTTGCAAACATTTCAGGAAAATTTTACTTAATTATCTTGCTAATGTGAAATACCAAGAATTCTTATAATTTTCGCAAAGATTTTTTTTTTCATTTATGATATGAAACTATACCATATGTTGCTTGAGGGATTTTCGATTTATGCCGGTAAAACATTTAATGGCATCCGTTTATGGTGAAAAAGTTTATCTATTAGCTTAAAAGCAGTACTAAAAATTAATATATTATTAAAATACCCAAAACTTGGAAACTTTAAACAACTTTCAATTCACGATTAAATTGTTTTGTGTATTTTCATGAAATTTAACTGCTTGAAATGTTGAGATGTCAATATGTATCTAACTTGATGATAAATGCGGAAATAAAATTCAAATGTAATATTTAAAATTTCTTATGTAATATCTTAAATTATTGTTTGCCGGCAGAATTATAAGTAAATCAATACAAGATTGCTTACTAAAATCAAAACCTTGAAATTAAAACAAAAAAACATTATTTACATTTTTTCTTACTTGGTTTTGAAATATTAATGGATTTAATATAACAACAAACTGATAAAGAGGTTTTTTATGCCATCGTCAGTGTACATTATAACGTGAAATAATATCGGAGGAAGAAAGGTAAAGTTTTAATATTAGTTCGGTTTAGCGAGCGGTTGTTTAATCAATGGAGATTAATCAATGATCGGTTTCAATTTCATGAGTGAATTTCAGATTTACAAATTGCGCAGTTCAAAAGTCGTGATTCAGTTGTTTAAAAAGTCCTACAAAATTTCGATATAATTATTTTAAATGCAACCAATGCCAAGCCATATGCAGATTAATTTTAGCAAAACTTTTGGAATCTGAAAAATTTGAAACCTTTTATACCCTTAAATTGTTTTTCGTGGGCTTCACACGCGAAACGTAATTTAAATTTTCACCCTCGCGCTGGTCCGATTTTAGCATGAATGAGTCAATTAATGAACTTAATAAAAACCAGGGTAACTCGTGCGATTCGTGTATCCCAAAGTGCGTGACTGGGCAGTTACTGAACCAGGAAAATTACGACTTTTAGCTGGCACAATCTAAGTGTAACAGGAAATGATTTGTTCATGTTTATTCATACGATTTATATTTAAATCCCAAATAAATTAAAATCCCGTATGACAGTTAGATAATGGGAATAAAATTTTTCAATGCTATTAAATTCACCTTATACCTAGTGAAATGCTCATAAAAATTGTTTTTCAACTTTTTTATAAAATTTGCTTTTTTATAAAATCTCATATAACATTTGGTTGACAATAAATATTTGTATCATCAATCACGTTACGTGGATGTTGTTGAGATCAGAATATCGTGTACACTTTCCTACACTGATAACAACTATTTAAATTTTATTTGGATTGCAATAACATTTTTTTTAAATTGAATCTTAACTCCATTGAACACTGAGAGAAAAGATTGTTAAATTCACAATCTAGATATTAAAATTAGATTGTTAAACTACAAATATCCGATTTCAATAAACCGATATTCAATTCAACTGTCAAGATTGTAAAAATTGTAGGTTATGTTCAATATATCATTTAATATAACATTCGTTTTACAATCTCTGAGAATCCAGATTGTTGAATAGAATATCTGGATTGTCGTCGAAGCTACAATCTGTAATTATTCGATTTAACAATCTTAGATACTTAACGAAATTGTTTAGATGTTTAATTCAACAATCTATTTCTCTCAGTGAAGGTCGTTATCATTATTGTTATTGTTTATTTGTTTATATAAGTTTATCAAACACGACGTACAAGTAGGAAATATAACATAAAAGTAATTTTTACACTAATACATATATGATTTGGGACGAAACTTCATTTATTTTTTTCAATTTTAGTTCCATTATTCACCCTTACATTTCGTGCAATTTGTAAGTCTTGACAAATGTCTTGTGCCAAATATAGGAAGGTAAGAAGATCTCACAATTAATCAGCTTTAGGTTGGTTAGATCAAACATTTTGTTATTAGTATTTTTAGTCTTTATTTTGAAAAAACATGAAATATCCCTATATTAAATAGTACGCATTTATGCAGTGTATTTGAAGACGACGCGGAAGATTGTAAACATTAAATAAGAACAGAGGTAAACATTAGACATTGTGCGTATTCTTTTTCTTTGCTTAGCTGCGATGTTTGCAAATCCTTGTTTTTATTTCGTTTCTTCTGAAAATCCTTTCCGTTTGTTGGTATTAAAGGAAGCAATATTATAAACAATATATTACTATTGAAATATGACTAGGAACATACGACAGTTAAATTAAGTATATAATTAATCAAATTAATTTTAATTAAATAAAAGTACAATTAAAATTAAAATTCTATTACGGTTTTCGGGAGACGCGAAAGCGTTACATTCACGAGACAGTTAATTTTTTTGAATAAATCAAATTAAAATTGGAATGAATATTTAGAATATTATAAATGTCTGCATTAATATGTAAACGCACTACAAAATATAATAATTAAAAATTATAACGATGCTTTTTAAGAACAAAATAAATGAGAATTTTTTATTTTTCATTCTGTTGATATCATATGCATATATACAAAATTGATTGCATTCTCTGATACCGAAAATAACCCGCGACCAGTATTCTACAGTCAGCCATACGGTGGGGGATTTTACTCCATTCATAACTAAAGATTGAAAATCTGACATCACCGTCTCTGACTTATACCAAAAGACTAAAGAAATCTGATGAAACGGTATTGAATATCGACATAAAGTCACCAGAACAAATGACGATCGGTTCCAGCCTGTTCCAAGCATGTCAGCGAATGACCTCTCGTCTCTTCAGTCATAGCACAATCCCGGCCCACTCAACGATGCAGTTCATTAAAACAAATTCTAAAAACATCGCCGGTCGCATATAAAACACATCGCATCGAAATAAACGGCGCTTGAATTGATAAGCAGTCCCGTTGCCCAAGGAACTGCTTTGCAAGCCTGCAAATAAGATCGCGACGCTTTTTCCGTACGAGCGAAGGGGGAGCGCGGGGGGAGGCGATTGCGGAGTTACTGGGGAATCCCCTCGTGCCGATCGCGCGACGGAGGGGTAAATCGGGGGAGCGGAGCAGGAGGGTTAATCGGAAGAACGTCGGTCCAGGATAACTAAGATGGCGTCGCGCTTACTTCGTTAAGCAGTTAATTACTCCGGTAGTCCTCGGGTCTTCGTCGGCGAAAAGCGACGGACTCTGGCAATCCGACATAGGCGTAAACTGGGACGTATTACGCGGTTGGCAAATCTCGTCCGCGTAGCTTTAAGTGGCCTGCCGAGCCGGTAAATCCGATGGAGGCCGCGAAATCTATTTATCTGTTTATCTCAAGCCAGGGCGAGATCCACGGAGGTAATAGCCTCATATTAAAATAAGCGAGATTACTCCAGCGGCAGCCTGTTAACTTGATGTCGGTGACGTTGGGTTTAAGATGGATGTCGTTGGCAAATCGGGTCGAACGCGCGACGATTGGTTCCGAAAGGGCGTCGGTTTTGCAGGAAGTCGAACAAATTTGTTTCGCTGCTTATTCGATGACGCGCTATATATAAAGCGGAGTGGGAGCGGTTGTCTGATATTGATTTTTCGGGGTTGAGATTGTTCATTCGGGATTTTTTTAATGTTTAAAAATCACCTTTCAGGGGGTTGTATATCCGTGTTTGGGGGGGGGGGGGTAAATGTAGTTTTTGCAGATTTGGTCTTCATCGTTTAATTTTCAGTAGATTCTGTGGTATGGGGTAAGAGTCTTTTTAGTTTTAGTTTTAAGTGTAAAATTGGAAAAGAATCAAAATAATTCGTACTTAAGATAACTCAAGTACTCAAGCAGCAGTTCATTTTGGTCGTGACGATCCTAAGAAGTTTATACGAAATTAAAAATCAAAATTGAATCCACGGAGGTCATAATACAAAGAAAAAAAAATAGTAACTAAAAAAATGCAAACTTTGCAAGAACTTTCTTCAAAGTTTCCTCATTTTTGCGCAACTTTGACGCAAGTTTGGCTTATAATTTTTACACAGTTGCGGACTTTAAGTCATATACAATGCCACATCGCAGTCAACCATTTGACACATAAATTGTTTCAGCTGCACTTGAATGACATTTTTCTGATACGATACTTCGATGGGTATCTATCAATGGCGAGACCAAATCGCGAGTTTTTCGTTTTTCCTTTACCAGCGAGCATTTCTCCTCCTTTAAGTCCAAACCAATCTCGCATCTGTAATTTGCGCAACTATTATTCATTACACGAGACATTTTATATGACGCTTATTTTGATATTTTTTTTCTGCTCTGCGTAGATATTAGTTTATAAACGTGCTGCGTCAGCCATAACAAGTGCATGAATCGCAGGTTGCGAGGTGAGGTGCGTGTCTGATAGTAGATAAATAATAATTTTTTGTACACCCATTGGACTCACACATTGCCGGTGCAATATAAGTATATTATTAGTCAGAGGGAATAACTTACGAATATTTACTCTATCAGTGGGTCAGTTTAAGAGAAACTGACTTCTCATGAATCGATCAGCTAAAGATATGTATATATATATAATATATTTAAGATTTTATGATACATATAAGACTTTCTTTTTTTATAAAAAAAAGTATAAAAAATTATAATCAATTCTATTTTGTTTTTCGGTTAATTTGACATAAGAGTTTTATATATACAAGATAGTTAATATATCGTCATTATGTTAGGTGGTAAAGAGAATATGTATGGCTTGTATAGTCATTAATTTCTGTATATAGTGAATACGAATGATTTTACTTCACGTCGCTTTATATAACTTGTAAAATAAAATTAGTAAAAAACATTTATATGTTAATATAACATATAAATATGTTTCTGTTTTGTTCTAATAATATAAAAATATATTATTATATAACCAACATTATATACATACACGCAAAATTATATTAAATAGTAAACGATGAATATATATTGGATAAGGTCGTTCAGGATTATGACCTGGTCAATAAATACGGTAAGTGTATTGATATGAGGTCATTAAATAGTGTCATATCTGCAAATCTACAGTCCATAATTGCATATATCTTGACAAAAAAATATATTCCAAGTATAAATGTGTGGACAATTTGTGGGGCGAATAAAATGAAATCATGGCTACGTTATAGTCACCGCTTGTATAATACATGACCATATGAGTTATATTAGGAAAAATATGTGGCCAATAATCGGTTTCACGTGATCAATTGTAAAATAGACGTGGTTCTTTTACGGTCATTGCTTCAAGCAAATACATTTCATATATCATAGTATATTCCCAACGAGTGATAATATATATAAACACTAATCTAATTAGTCGAATAACGAAGATAATTAAACAAATGTGTGAACAAAAATTACATTATTTATTGTTATTCAATGATTTAATATTTATGTGTCATAATTCATGAAACTTTTTTTTAATTTAAATACGATTTTAAAAGGTTGTGTCAATTATACGAAGATTGAACAACTTTACTTTCTAGACAGCCAGGCTGTTTGTGTGAGAAAGTTTAATGTTACAGTTGTCTGCAAGACGAACATATTTCCGTGCGTATATTCGACGATTATGTACACAAACTTGTAGTCATACGCGTTGCGAAGTAATTAATAGCAAAATAAACGCAACGATGCCGTCGAGAACGCGAAAAATATGCCCCGTCGAAATTCTAATTACTATTATATTTAACACTTATATCGATGCGATGACTTTGTCTTATTAAATACAATTTAATCGAATTCGCAATGAAAAAGTATGGTTTTGTCGGCAAAGAATTACTCATACCATTCTTTTTCATTGAAAATGACCATACATTGAGAAAATTTCATAATTATTACTATCCTTTGTGGTAATTGAAGGATAACTATTCTGTCATTATTATTACGATAAAGCGTCGATCAAAACGAATAAGAATTAAATCCATAGACGAACATAAAAGCATAAAAAAATGTATATTACGTAAATATCAAAATAATAATCGCACTGTCGTTTGGACAAACTGAAACCTACCATCAGACAATTGGACACAACTACCCCGACACTTATGATGCAATTAGAAATAAATGATTGGCATTTTTGCACAACAGCGTTTAAACGACGAAAGCGAGCGAGTCGCCGTACCGGCTCATTCGCTGCTTTTAATTTGCTCAAAAATATCAAAACGAAGTCTGATGAGTTGTCGCAGAAATGGAGTTTTAAGAACGCCGTGATTAAAAGTCCCGGCGAAAAAACGAGGAGACGAGGTCCGTAACGATGATCAATGCACAAACAAAGTAAGTTTCGCGCGGAGTTATACGCGAGGCATTAAGCACCACTAGGACTCGCGTAGGTACTGCAGCTTCTAGTTTTCCATCAGCAAAGTAATTAATTTTTAATGTACTTTGCCTGCTTATTTCTTTCGTATCACGGCGTGTCCTTTTTTCCTTCTCTCCTTTACCCCCAGGAGTCGGGTGGGTGGGGCAACGGTTATGAATTTCTAATGAGATTCCGCGGGAGATCTGTAAGAGATTAGCGTTGTGGGTGGTAGATGCCGGAGGGGGGCGGGGGTCGGGGTCGGGAAAGCCGAAGCGCGAGACGCCGCCGAGGTGAAATCTTGGGGGGTTAAATTCTTGCTTGCATGTTTAAGACCGTAGGGACACTAAGAAAATTGCTCGCGATTAAAAAGAAATGAGATATCAAGATAATGCTTACTCGTTACGCTCGATAGCTTTTTTATTGGGTGTCGAACGAGCGACGCGCGGCGTTTTTCGAGACGCTCGGGATTACGAAAAAAATGAGCCAAAGGGTTGAGATCGATTGTTACGTCACTTCTTACGATTCTGTAGTTAACGGGGGAGAAGGCTTCTAATAAGATTGTTTTGTTGTTCGAAACGAACATACGTTTTTGGTCGAAAACACGTTCAAACGAGGTTCTACAAATTGTGGTACTTATATCGATTCGTAATCGACACGTATGTAGTGAAATGGGTTTTATTGGGAACGTAACCTAATAACGACTCAAGTATATTTATATTTCGTTTCTAAACTGCCGTTTTTACAGATTTTCGAATGATCCTCGCGAAGAAAAAATGATCCGACTTAATGTATTTTTTATTGACTCACGCCGAATTGGGCGTCATGATACTCAGTGTCCGTTTCTTTTAAGGCCCGTAAAAAAGCTCGAGAACGGACTTGCGTCAAACGCGCCGCTACGAGATCGACGAAACTTGTAAAATAGAAAAGCCGATTGCCGCGTGTGTAGTCAACACACTCATAAAATTGATTGCGTACCGATGACTTTGTTTAGACACAATTTGACGCTGCTCGCACGCCGTCAGCCGAGCTGAAATTTCGATACGAAGTTCGCGAGAAATTTACGACCCCGACAAGTGACTCGGTGCGCCTATTTAACGCTCGCAGCATTATTCTTCGCGATTCCATTTTCTACGACTTTAAACCCAACTTGCGAATTGGAATATATTTTGTTCAAAGCAACAGACGAACAAACGAACGTTTCTGGATGTTGATTAATTTCCTTGCGCTTGTTTTGCAGAGAACAATACTGTCACGTGATCAGGATCTGAGAACATTGGTTTTATAAGGAACAAAAATTAATGAAGTTTTTGAAAATTACTACATCTTTGAAGACAAAATTTTCTTATTTTTTTTTAAATCGTTCATCAATAATGCTATAATTTTCCAAATATGTTTCTACACATTTATAACAGATGCTTATTCCGTTAAGCAATGTATAATATATATATTTTATAAAATTATATTTTTGTTATATACTCAAAAAAATTAAACATAGACAAACTTATGCTGTTTGTAACACTATTTTGGAGACATTAAAGTAAAAATCTAAAAAATTTCCTTGTAAAAATAGTTTTTCATACCAAAATTTCCTTCTATTTTTTTAGCATAATGCTATTATAAACAGTAATTTTCAGAATTTTGTTTTAATGTCGCTAAATTAGTGTTATAAACAGAAAGTTTTTGAATAAATATGGTTTTATATGTTGTATTTAAACTGAAATTTAGAAATAGATTGTTGAATTTTTGTTAAAGATTTGAGACTATTAAAGTAAATAATTGCAGTTGAAATCTTCGACTATCTAAATTGTCATTGCATTGACCAATTTAAACCGAGTGTCGATTAAAATTAAATATTAAACATATAACAAAAATTTTTTACCATATTGATTGTTGAAATGAATACATGTCTATGATTTAAAAATCTAATTTTCATATCCAGATTATGAAATTAATCAATGTTTTTCTTTCAGTGTAGTATTACATTTTATTAAATTTTATTAATTTCATTACAAAATGTATAAACTTACCTAAAAGCATACAATATTATTCTATATTAATTTTTTTCACATTTTTGTACCAAATTTTACTATCTATTATACACAGATTGTATTAATGTTACGGAAATTTTTTCCTCCGACGCGGAGAGAAAGCAAAGCACATGAGTACGTAAAGTGCTATCAAGGTTTGCTTATTGTCAGCTTTGCTCTTCTCCTTTTATTGTCGTGGAAAAAATTACCCGAAAAAAGAAAGCGCGCTATTCGCTACATTAATTTCCAGTACATTTGAAGACGTTCCACAGTTATGTCTGTATAAAATCAATTTAAAGGGTTCAGCTCACCATATATTCATGTGAGGGACCAATTTACATATTTAATGCGTTAGAAAACTCAATTTCGTTGTCGACTATTTTACAACCGTGAAATTCGTCCGACGCGTTTACCGACGGAAATATTTATCGTCTTATTTATAGCTTCGGATGATGTTTTCGACCCAACCTTCGGGTTTAATTGACCCGCGATAACGAGATTGTCGAATTCATTGACAGACCAAGCTTCCGGATCTTACAGTGGACTTCTACCACCTTAATTGAATTTAATGTTCTTTATTAATTTTTTATTACCAATATAATATTATCAAATGAATTACCATATGATTTTGATGAAGTACTATTTATATATTTATTTATTTAAATATCATATTCATTGGTTTACGACTCTGGACCGCAATTTTACAAAGTCGCAGGATAATCTTGATCTTCAAATACGTTTTGACAACGTGAATGATATTCCGTTGCTTTATTTTCTCATTATCGCCAATTCGAATTCGGTGCATGGTTTCAAGGTTACATTTCGCAAGCCTGCGGAACTTGTACGAACCGTACCGGTTCGTCGAGCTATTACACCTGTTTTTCCTCGAGTCTAGAAACTGCGTATGTACAAGTTGCGCCACAAAAGAGAAAAACGAAGGTCCGTTGGGATTTTACCTGGCCATTGTTAACGGAAGCGACCGGTGTTTTTACATGCGTCCACTAATTTTATAATCCCAGGTCCACAGGAAATACTACATGTGTCTCTCTAGCGCCCCCCCCCCCTCCTGGTGCGGGCCGCTCAATGCCAAGACAAAGCGAATATGTATCTTTGAAAACTCATAGGGGGTCCTTTCCTCTTTCAGCCCAAAGAACGCAGTATGTTAAGAGCTCAATTCATCCGCCACTGAAACGCGTTTGACACGCATTATGTGCCGTGTATAACATTTCCGAGTATCTCCGACCCGAGAATACGAACGTTTTTTTTGCTCCGTCAAATTATTCCCCGGCTTCTCAGTTTATTAATTTAATCCCTCCTTTGTGGCAAATTATGATTTAATGTGAAACGTCGCGTGGACATTGATCGAATGTCAGTCGCAGCGACAATGCTAAAGATGGATCATTTGATGATCCAAGGAAATACGCGGAGATAAAGGGAAATCGAGGCGTATAATTTCGGTCGCTGCAAAACAAACGTTCGGATGAATGGAAGGTCCGAGTGGAAGGCAATCTGTAAGCAGGTTTTGTCCTTTTTTGCGCCAAATGCGCGTACGACGTTTGTATTCTCTTTGCGTGTCAATACGTATTTTGAAAATGAACTCAATTTAAGACTCATAAATTTATTCGTGCTTTCAATTTATGCACGGCAAAATTTGTTTCGTTCTACTGCATTTTTTAGTGATACAAACATTATTTCATAACAATTCTGCTTTAAACTGCTGAATTGCACTGCTGATGAATTGAGAAAGTAATTTGTGAGGACTTTTACATATGTTATTATTTGTTCATATTTGTGTATTACTTTAAGACATTTATTTTACTCCACTATTTTGCTATTGTTTACAAATGTCGAACGTTTATTCAAATTAAAATGACATTTAGTATTGCATTCGAAACTTTGACTGATAAACATTAACATCTTTATATTTTTATCAGTCCTGAATAATACAATAAAAATAATTAGTATGGAGTTGCAATTTATATTTATGTTTATACTGGCAAAAAAATTTGCCAGATTATAGATAATAAACGTTGAATAAATGCAGAAAAATGCTGTCAATAACAGACGCGACTGAAAGAAACTTAAAAGACCGCGTTGCTACACCGTTTTCCTACCAATATTCGACTAAAATTTACAAAAATTGAATGGCACCTCCTAATCAATAATCCAACACTATAATAACAATGCCCGATGCATAAACTCCGACCTAAAAATCGAGTTCATCCAATTAATTTTACGACATATTAACGTCGAAATTCCCCCGATTACATTTACGACCGAGGTGATTTCTTTTACACATGTTGCGCAAAAAGACGAGCGTGTCTTCAATTACGAGTAATTGGGCAATTTTTTCTCCGATGACTTATGCCGAGGGAGATGTATATATTTTTCTATTGATGCAATTACATCTGTGGAACAACATGTTCCGTTATGCTGCAGCGAGACGCAGAAACAACGCGAACAATAAGAGATAAGCACATAATGCGCTCTCAAAAAAGAGTTTATATGTTCCACGAAGATCACCCGGAGCGGCAAAATCACTTCGGATGAAGCAGCCGAATTGTGAAAAAAGGTGGAATGTGGATATTTCAGGCACATTTATATAACCAAACGGTTTTCCATACATTTAGAAAAATGTTAATTGTCATCGGGCTCGAAATAGCCGGAATTCAACATCATTTTATTATCGCGCTTATTACATACGTTAAGACACAGAATAATTAACCGTGTAGGAAGGAATTTTTAATTCGTAGTGATTTTGATTCGATTTTTTACTATCAATTCCTTATAACTAAACGGAATGTGATTTTATTTATGAAATAAGTTTAATTATGCTTAAGCACATAAAAACGATATGTTTTTAAATTTGTTTGGTTTTCTTATTATTTATAAATAAGACCCAATGTAACAGTATTAATTAAGGTATAAATAAATAATTACATATTAAATAATCTAAAAATAAAAAAAAAATGTTTGAATAATGGATTGAAATCAATTTCATAAAAATCAATAACAAATTATATGCACAAAGAAGTTTGACAAAAAGCAACGTCTCGTGATGACGCAATACCTGTTACAAATGAAGTAAATTGTAATTTGCAGGATTAGTAGGACGAAACGGAATATATGCATTTCTGCAGAAAATCAGTTTCAGTCATCTGGCGCCGAGAATAATTCAGACATAAATCAAGCATAATCATCGATTCAAACGGTCATCTTCATGCATGTTCTGATCGATTCGACATAATATTATTTTCAGGCTTTAATTGGCCCCGAGAAGAGCGTTTCTCACGGCGGAGGAAAAGTGAAGGGGAGCAGGAATGGACAAAATACACACTTCGTCTTTGCTATTTGCAAAGAAATAATTTGCGATATTGGTATGACTGTTGAAAATATCAATTTTGTGAGTGAAAAACAAATTTGTCACGTGGTTGTTTTCAGTCGACGTTGAGAATGAAGTTTTTTTTAAAAAAACATGGTGTAAGTGAGTTTACATGAATGTATAATAAAATGTGGAAATGAAGTGGAGAAATAAAAGCATTGTGTTGGGTCGTTTTTTATGGAAGTTAGGTAATTAATTTTTTTTCGAACTTGGAACTACTTATGAAACTTTGAACGAGCCGAGGTGAAAACAAAATATATGTTTGCTTTGAATACGATTTTCTCACACTATTAAAAGCTATGAAATTTGACGAAAATTAAAAACGGACATTTTCACTG
>JABFQC010000271.1:0-30846 GCA_022817085.1 Psilanteris sp. ZL-2020
TTTTAACACTGTTTGATAACTGTGTCTTTATTTGCATAAAGTTTGCTGATAAAATTATGAATCAGGTTTATATACTTATTTTTTGTTATTAAACATTTTTAAAATATATTATACAAATTTTGAAAACTTATACCACGGCTTCAATTAAGAAAATAGTTATATTATATTGTTATTTAGGAGACATTACAGTATTCTTAATAAGTCAAGTAAGATTTTACGTTTTCATATTCACATCAACATAAGACGAGCGCAAAGTACTGACAACCACTTTAAACTAAAAAGTTGAGCGTAAAATATAAGAACATATAAATTTCATAAAACACGAGAGAAAATAAAAATGTATGCAAACAACTTGTACAAGTTAGATAAAATACTAATATTTTACATCTATTAAGGACATTTGTTCGTCCGTGAGTTACTGAGTATTCTATATATTTTTTATTATAAAATTCATTATAAATTATAAATATTCAAAATTTGTTAAGAATATTTGTGTGTTTAAAAAATATTAATTCCAAATTATCCTTTTGATTATTTTTCTTCTCAGCTCATTTTTTCTATTTTAAAAATGCTTAACAATCTTGATATTGAAATTGATTAGGATTTTGTAATGTACAATATTTTTTAAATGTGATAAACATAAAATTATTATTTGAAATTAAGAATACAATATACGAATTAAAACAACAAAAATTTTAAAATACAACGCCTATATTGATTTGTTTATAGTGGTAGGATTAACATTTCACTATATAGAGCTAATTATAGATTTCACATTCTATAAGAATAAACCATAAATAGAATTAAAGAAAATAATTATAATGTTCTATAAATAAGTTATTTATTATCTTTTGTATTATAAGTATTATTTAATAACTGATTATACAATTAGCATATACAATAATTACATTCCCAAAAATGAATTTCTGTTACTCTTTGTTTATCATACTATAATTATAGAAATTAATTAATGTAATAATTTAATTTTATTGCGTGATGTGGAACTCCTATTTATGATACAATAATTCTTTCACATATCCCTTAAAAATATAATATGTATCAAGGCTCGTTATCATTTAAATAAGATTATATATCATAAAAATTGAAAGCGTGTTTTATATTCTATAAAGATTAATGTTTTTAATAATATAATATACGAATCAATAAATCATCTCAATTAATTAAGAATTTTTTAAATTAATGAATTAAGATTCAGTTTTCAAATTTCGTTTAATAAATTAAATTGCAAAATCAATACTGTCGACTTTTTTCCAATTCAAAACCTCAACAAAAATAAATACTGTTTCTTACAATATGATTGTGTTATGTTAAATAAATTAAAATATCCGAATCTTCTAACAAATGAATTATTGTTTTTGTACAAAATACTTTTTATCAAAAATATTTATGTCATGTCATAAAACCTTGACCATAAAATAGAAGGATATTATTTAAATTGTCTACACCCAAACTGAAATGTTGGTGTCTTATTCATTACTTCAAAAAATTATCCCGCGTGTTTTTATCTTAACAATCCAAAAATTAATTTATCACATTTATTACATTTATTACATTTCCAATATCGTACAGTACATAAATGACATAACCAAAAAAGCATTATATTGTCAAAATTGTCAAAAGAATGGCATATTCTTCGGTATTTTGCCAATACAAAACGATCAGCAAATCAATCAGCAAAATCGTTAAACAATAAAATACAATTATTCGCTTTCAACGCCGAAAGCACAAACCAAACGTAACAAACGCGTCGACGGTAACAACGACCGATACAAGCACTTATATATTCAGTAATTGGATAATAAATTAAACCATCCGAACATTTTTGCGCTCCAAAAGTATATATTTAAATAACCAACCGAAACGGCTCAATTGGCTCGAGCGCCTCGATCGATCGCAAATCAAGGCACCGTAGCCCTACGCCGATTTGTAAATACCGAACGCATCGCTCGGCGAGCGCGGCGCTCCGCAGAGCGTCCGATGAAAATGCATTTTCGCGTCGGTGCGCCAATGAACCTTATTATAAATACCGCGCGGCCAGGTCGTCGCCGAACGGTGCAACCAGCGACGAGACGGTTCGCGTCGGCACACGTACAGCATTGTCAATACGGAAATACAAGCTGAACGCAGCGCCGCCAACTATTACGCGGCTAGGTATCTAGGGTTAGAACCAGAGTAGGGCGGTGGTAGCGACGGAGGGAGGACTGGAGGATCGATATTGGTGTGGGTGGTGGATGCGAATGTAGAGGCGCGGTGAGGAATGGCAGTCGTGCTGCTGTCGGCTCGGCTGCATCAGGTGCGCGCGTACCGGACACCGAGCACACCGGGCGCCCTCATTTCCGTCGCGATTTCCGTCGAACCCCGAATTCGAAAACGCGCGACGACGCCACCGCCGCGGGTCCTTGGTTCCGCGGGATTCCATCCTGCCAATGGTCGCGCCGTCGAGCCCGAATCATCGCTACGGATAGTGGCTATCTGAAATGTCAAATTTTGGTACCGTCTGTAGATAGCTTGTTTAGGTTCGAAAGCGGTGCTCGTTTGATTTTGTCGAGTGGTCGGGCACAATTGGTTTCGTTTCGACCGAGTGATCCGTGCATCCGAATTCTGGGTCTTATTGTATTCACGGTGAAAGATTCGCCGAGACAACGGAGAGGTGGCATTTTGTCATACACCTTGGAATGTTGGTGCAACTGCTGTGGCCCACTGTTTATTGCACCCGTGCCGAGTTCACTGTTCCGTACGAAAAGTAGGACTTCGACTGGGGTTCGAAGTTGAGTCGGTGACAAAGGACGACGGCGACAATGGGTCTTTCTTGGACCAAGTGCATTGATCACGGGCATACAAATAGTTGGCTCGCAGACGACTCATTTTCAGACACAGTGTCAATCGAAGATGACAATTTTCGTCAAAAGTCGTATTTTCGGTTTCTCGTTTTTTTATAATTTGTTCCGGTTTTTCGGTTATTGGAACCATTATAGCGCTTACTCGATTGGTTCAATTAATGGAATAATCCGACTCGATTATGTAACCAAGTCGTAATTTTTAACTAACAAATACACGGGTGCTCGAAGACCAGTTAACGTTCATCCAAACTTTACACTCAATTGCGTGAAATTGATACCGCGCAAGTATCTTTCTTCGTATGAAAAAAGCCGTTCAAAGAGTGGGTTTTGATCGATCAAAATACATCATCGTGCTTTCAGTGTCGTTCAACTCTAACAGCGCATCAACCATAATGTTTTCTGCCAGATGTGGCAGTTAATTTTAACAATTTTATATTAAAACGAATTATTAAGTTCGAGTAGTGTTATGTACGGATAACGATGTTTCAATTATAATATATAAATTAAATATTGATGATAATGCAACGTCAAATATGGCGTTTAATTTGTATCTTTTTTAACACGCCAGTAAGCACTTGACGTTTCGGTTAATTTAAAACTCGCGAGTATTTTACAAACAAGTGCAACATTGTTTCGGTATAAAAAATTTGTTATAAATTTAATTTACACGATTTAATGATAATAACGAGATCAGAATCAGTGACTTTTGATAAAACTGCAGTCACGTGTACATATATAATTATAATAAATAATCGTGTGAAGCGTCTAAATAAAAAAGAATTAAACAATAAATACAAATATAATAATAACATTTGGTTATTTGTAATAAGTTTTTTATCGCATTTGCGCTTATTCTTAAAAGAAATTAATTCCATCTCCTGACTGTTAAAGCTAATATGATCAGTAAGGGAAACCATTATAAAAAGATAAGTGCTCGCGTTAACCGTAGCAGTTCGCATGTAGTGCCAATGATGGAATTATTTTCGGCGAAAGAGCAATGCCCGACCGACTAGGCCGACTAAAGTTCGGGAATGCGCGTGGAATTCGAGAAATTCTGGCACTAAAATTGAGTTGCCGAGGGATGCTTGAATTAAGGTCGTAGTTGATATTTCGCGAAACAAATTGCAGTCTCTCGAGAATCGATTTACAACAAAGTTTCGGTTTTCCAAGTTGTCGCCCTTCATTTTTCAAAGGCATCAAATCGACGTGCTTCCTTTTGACAATCCGAGATTTTGTTACGAAATCCGGTTGACATCTGTTGGGCATGCCAATTGAATTACATTTCAACAAACGATATTTGTAACGTTGTTGCTAACTTTGCCTTCATTGCGGGATGGAGAACTAATATGAAATAATCATATCGATTAACCATTTTTGCAACTCTCTTTTTCGAGACCAAAAGCTTTCAAATTGTAGTGAATTTCAAAGTTTTATGATTATTTTGATAGCTAGAAATGTCACAAAATTTATTTCTCAGCGATAAAACATAAATTTCTTGTAAAGTTTTAAAACTTAAATTTGTAATTTAGCAAAAGCAAAATATTGGAAAAGTGACGCATATCAAAAATTATTTAATCAATAACGAATGCGTAAATTTTATAATCGATCGATAAAGTGAAACACATATTAATAATAATCACAATTAAGTTGATTAAATTGTTTTTAAAAACTAAACAAAGAATGAATTACATATTATATTGTTTTCAAAATGTTTTCAAATAATTTTCCTATATAAATATAGATTGCATTTAAAAATATATATAACGAAGAACGGAATAAAAATATACTTTCATAATTTCTGATTCTAACACAACCGAGTTCGATTATTAACATAAATTCATGCACCAGAATTGAAGATTGAAAATAAAATTATAACTGTTGATAACGAAGCGTATTGCACGTGACGTGAACAGCTGCTGTGAATTTGATAATTAGAGCCACGTGTATAAAGAAGGCCGAAAGAGTTTCGAGACATAAAATTGACTTAACTTTATTTCAAATTAGCATTAATTGGCGCTATTTTTCAGAACAAGAAATTAAATTGAACAATAAAATCATCGTTAGAAATACATATGAAATAAAAATCTTCGAATTAATTAATTCAACAAAACAATCTGTATGTTTTAGCTTAGCAATTAAACTAATATAAAAAAACGTATCCGCAATTTGTGTAAAACAAATTTTCATACTTTTTATTTATTTAAACTGTATTGAACATTTATTTTATATTAATTGATTTTTGTTCTAAACGCAGAAAGCCATCGGAAGAATAGCTATAATTGCGATTAGAAATCGATATTCATAAAATATTACTGAATTATTCGAGTAATTTGCACGAACTTTTCGTGGAAATTGAATAAAAGTTCATTAATGATTCATTTAATTTGACACGGATCCCCGCGGTACTTGCAAGACCAGACATTTTTATCGGAATATTATTCTTCGTGCAGTCACGAAACATTTAAAAACAGTTTTTAATGATGATTTTATATTGTTAACATGCGCTGAATAAATGAAGCGCGAAACGCGCGCGTTCTTTAAAGTTTTATTCAAAAGCAACGGTGTTTGCGCGCCGAGCGAAAGGGACGAAATGCAAAAAAAAGGAACGCAAAAACGAACGAAAGTAGCGACTGTCGAAACAAGACTGACGTGAAATTACAAAATAGCCCGGCGCGGTTTTGTGCCAAAGATAGACGTCGCCTATGAAGGCAACCGTCGGGGACCGTGACCTGCCTTAGTAGAGTTCAGTTTCCGTCTGCAGCAAACCATAGAATTAGTACCTTTTGTTTCAAATTTTCAGTCGTCAAACGAATCATTATAATCACGACGTATAAACCAGTGAGAAACTTTTTTACTTGTACACGTTTGTTTCCTTAAAAACAAATATTTACAACAAATATTTAAAAATAAATAAGTTGTTGGAAAATGAAATTTGTCAGAAATGCAAATTCATAAGGATTAGTTCCCAATTTAATGTGAAATTCAAATCTTGTTAAAATGATAATATAATCGTTTGAAACAAAGCACTCTCGTAATGAATAAATTATTTTTTCTTTATTTGACATTTTACTTCATACTTCAATTCAAAAGATATTTTTATTACATCATATATAACGTTCCACGTTACATAACAATCTAAATTTAACAATGTAATATTATTAGTTTATGTAAAATCATTTATAAAATTTAATTATATTTCTCTCTCAAGCAAAAAAATATGCAATGCAAGTGGGATGTTATTGGGATAAGACATTAGCTTTAATATCGAATAAATCATTCACGTGAGAATTAATATTATATGGTACGCCTCTTTTTACCTCCATTGTGCCACTTTCATACGTGTTACAACAACCATTTTATTTAGTTTTTTTTCAAGACAAATTATTTCAAGAATAGTATTGTTTCAGAGTAATTTTTTTTTTTTTTTTTTTTTTTTTTTAATAAAACGTGATAATATTACATTAAGTATTTCAAAATAAATATTAAATTAATCAAATTTTTTCGGAGGAATAAAATTGACACGGTTCAAATATATCTACAATTTGCAACAAAAATCAGATCCGAACAAATCTATACATTGAATTATAATTCTGGCATTTAACCAAAACTCACAATGTAACAGAGTAACAAATGACAGTAATCTAACAGCAATTTACTGCATTTGTAACAAATAAAATACATACATCTATCTTGCTTGATTAAATATATAACATATAATAATATTACATTGATAAATATTTTAAATTGAATTAGAGATAAAATTACTTAATTTAGCGTATAAAAAAACGGCATTTTGTTTTCCCTTTTCGGCGGCAAAAATTGAAAATTAATTCAATTAGGCAGAATGTTACATAAACCTCTTCAACCGTAAAACTGTTCCCTAATTCTCATTTCCCAAAATTATATGGCAAAATGCAATCCAACATTTGACGATTTCATTAAACCCCGCCTTGCTATATCTTGTAAATGAATGCTTCTCAAGAAGCACGCGGTTTTCAAAACGTTACGTCCATTGCCACAAAATAACGAGGTTAACTCGACTTGGAGGCACCCTCGTTCATCGTTTTATCAACACTGCAGCCGAATCACCAGTTGCCCTTCGTTTAATTTCAGCTTCGTGCCAAGCACCAGTAAATATTCTCCTTCGCTATGATTTAATTCACGTTAATATGTGTCTCCGCATCAATCGCATTAACAACATTGCTCAGTTAGCATTTTTTTACAAATAATTATGCGGGGATCTCCGGTAGTCTTTAAATTTGATTGACGATAATCGTATAATCAACGATAATTATAAAACAAATAAATATTTTAATGCTTTGTTTTAAATTCGGTAACCAAAATACCATAAATATACCAAATTTCTAGTTTGGTGTTTACGTATATCAACTTAAGATAATAGCTATAAGTATTTGCATTGTAAAAATAAATGTTTTATACACGCAAAATTAAAGATTTGCGTTACCTATACTATAAATTTTTATCATTTTATCTCGTTCAAGTAATAACGAAAATTCTTCATCAATTACAACGAAACACAATTGTATAACATTCTCTGACGAAATTTGCATTTATAATAAAACGGGTACAATAATAATCAAATCAAACTAAAAGCAATAACTTTTATGCCTCGAAATTAAAAAAACTAAAAGGTATCGTTTATATGTTTGTGATTCAATTAAGATTTTTATGCGTTATCCGTGGAATGCGAATATAGCATTTCATTTTAGCTTTCAATATGAAAAATAATGTTTCGTGTGAATAAATAATAACAAAAGTAAATAATATTTCTATTAATAAAATTTTCGGTTCGATCGAGTTAATTGAATGTCATGATTTGTCTAAACTTTTTTTATTACGATAAATTATCTGTCATCTGTTACGTTTTATGTAAACATAGTTTTTCTATCGTTTGAAAAAACATAGCACTACGTTATTCAAGATATGCAATTATTATTTTTTACAAAGATGATATTTTTAAAATTGATTTACGATATTACACATATGAAAGCAATTTTTCTTGCACACATCGGCATGACAGTTTGAAGTGGCAGGCTCTAAACTTAACAAGCACACCCTCTTATTACGATATTTTCACCCACGGTCCCCTCGCAATCTTAAATGACCTTCCGCTCTTTGAGCTGAGCATCATGGGGATACGATAATTGCGACTAGATCGTCTATGCCAAATATAGGTCACGGTTGCTGCATCGCAACATCCATGCCCGCTGTGCACTCTATATATACTTGAATATATAGGACAAAAGCAAATCTACGCGCCACGCGTTTGTTCGCGTGCATGCAATTATTAAATCCGACGTAATAACGGCAAAATAAACTTTCAGTTAAATCACGTTTAAACTATTAATTGTGATTTACGTTTCGTACATTAAGATGACGGCAATGTTAAGAATAATAAGATGATAATTTAGTCTGCTTGTTTTTAAAATGTACCAAACAATAATTTACAAACTATGCAATCGGAATGTTGCTAAATTTTAATAAAAATAAATAGGAAACATTTGGAATTTCTGATAATATCCTTATCAGCTCTTATGTTATTATACTATAGGTTATCTAATTATGCATTTTTTAGCGAATAAAAGTATATATATATATGATGGTACCAAGCATTATCGTATATTTCAATATTTTACTAATCGTATTATTTCATTATATTTAATTTTAATATTACATTAATAACAGTTCGTTTAAATGAGTTGGAATTTGAAATTGAAATTACAGAATTTGTCCTCGTTCTATAAGTTCTCACGAAATATATAACCCAAATAAACGACAATAACTGAAGGTGCTTTGTAAACGACTAATAGTTGCGCGAATAACAGTCGTAACCAGAAAACGTGAATGTAAAAACGCATAAAGTCTCTGGCTTCGGTACGATAAGTGATTTCTCGTGCATGACTGATCGTCATAAACACGACTTGCAACGACCAGAAAACAATATCATCGTTTGTCTTGGTCTTCATTCCGACACCGGAATGTATGCAGAAAAGAGTATTTGAAAATGATGGTTCTATCATGATTCTAAAAATCGAGGCGACCGCTTAATAGGTTGGGAAATTCTTCCAAACTATTGAAAATTTGATTGAAAATTTTAATATGATATATATATTTTAAAAATTAAACTTTAATTGCACATTTTAAATATCAAAAAAGATGCAGATTATATCGAGAAAAATGTGTCGTTGACACTACTAAATGTTATTTTAATTTGTATAAATATCTAGCTGATTCAGTAAAACATTAATTAAATTATAATAATTATTTATACCTTTGTACTCGATGAAGATTTAAAAAATATAATAATTCAATAGAAACAAATTTATATCCAGGTTAATATGAGATTCCAAAATACGTTTTTGAAAGTATAAATCCTATAACCGAGTGAAATTTTTTGATTACCAGTTAATATATACACGTAGAAAAATGGTATATTAAAAGTGATTATACATTATGGTAATTTAGGGATTTGGAACCAAATATATCTAAAATTATTATACATCTTCTATACAATACAATATGTTCTAGACAAATTAGCTATATTTTATAAGATATATTTCTATAAAGTATAGTCATTTTAATAATACTTATCATGATATCCTTATAAAGCTATAAGTATGGTATTTTATAATGAAACTTTTTTCTACGTGTAGATATCGGCAATCAGTACTAATGAATTAAAACTTTACTAGATAATTATTAATTCTATAAAAGAAATCATCATATTTTTATATAAAATGTAAAATTTTAATGAAATTTCGACATGTATTAATATATTACCTGATAATAAATCTTTAAAATGAATAAATTACATTATACTGTAATAATAAAATAACAGTTAAATATTAAAGTCTATATTCAAATCATTGTTAACGAATTGGTTTTAATAGAAGAAAAGTTTAATATTTATAATAAATAATGAATCAAATTACATAAACTGTAAATCGAAAAACTTAACAGCTTAAATTCGGCATAATATTCGTATCTTTAACCGGTATTAACCCAACATTCTTATTCTTTTCTGACGTAACGACATAATCATTTTAATTGATGATAAATAAAAGTTACGCAACGCATTATATAATACAAAGGCATGGAAAATAGCAAATATTTGATTTACTTTTTAAACTTCATTTGAAATTGTAAGAGCAAATTCCTTTTCTTTGCCGAAGTAAAATAGCGTGTCATGTATTAAAAAGCTCTCACGCCGCGTCATGATGCAATTAATGACCAAGCAAATGCAAGAACGTTTATGCGATAACCGTTGCATTTGCTTATGCATATTATATCGGCGTCTGACGATTTGTTGCGATACACTCCGATCGTTAGCCAGATCGGAAGCCGTACGCTGAACCGGAAGACCGAGACAAATCGATAGGTGAGCGTGTACGCGTGACGACTGCACATTAACTCGCTCTAAAAGAAACACACAACGTTGCAATAAGTACCGATAATTTGTCGTGTAGATGAACTCTCGTGACACTCACGTTACTCTCGACGATTCATCTCAACCCTTGACATACGTGCATATAGGCTACATCTCTTCAAATCAAAATCAAACTTCGAATATATTATTTCTATAATCACGTACACATTTTTAATTCTTTTTTTTTTTATACATTAAATATTTAATAATGATATTGTCTCGCTTTGAAGTTAACTGTGGACAATTTTGACTATACTGAAATTAAATTAGAATTTTTATTTATTTCGTTAAATCTACCTTTTGCCGGGGCAGACGAACAATAATAAACAATAAGGCGTTTTTTATATATAAATATTTTAAAAATTCATCCCTTATTTGTTTCTTATTACGAAAAGTTATTATATTATATTATAGTAATCTATATAGTATTATAGATTAATATCTTCAGTATTTAATACTCCATCCTTCCTTTAGTATAAATATAGTATTTAATGCTAAAACTATTCTTTCCTTGTATACATTGAGTGTTTTACTCATTTGTTACGGTTATGTCTTTATGTTATCATATAATGTTATCATAATATTAATAGGAGAAAAAAATATTTTGATACTCTATATATATAAATAATAATATTACCTATTATTCTAATATTAAGTTAACTATTGACTTAATATATGATGTTGATGGAACAAAGTTTGTGATCACCAATTATTTTTGTTATTATATATCTGTTTTGTCTTATTATTATTAGCATACGATATCGCATACATAGTAACAAATTAAACATTGTTAATCACGCGCAAAAATATTCAGCTCCATTGAATTTTCAATCTTCAGTCTGGTCTATAAAGAATCAAACAAAAGTTAAATTGAAAATGAAATTCTCATTGAATATGCATTCAAAACACTGTCACTGTGTTCACCTTATTCTTAAAATGCCAAGGAAACTCTGTCGTAACTTTGCAAACAAAATAATCATATAATGGTGTTTCGTACAAAATTGAAATTACATTAAAATTAACTAGAACAAATTATACTTAAGTTTCATAATATCGCAAATGAATTTCATGTAAAATTAAATTTTAATCGTATATATCGAAGAATCAGCAAAACCTTTAATCAATTTATTATCCAATAAAAAGTTATATAAGAACTAACATCCTTCAATGAGTTTTCCAATATTTCGAATAAATGAATTTAATGTTTATTATACGCATTTAATTATCGTTTCGTGAGAACATGTACATACTGTACATTAGAAAGGATATTTCTGTGGTTTAAACATCAAATTTGCTAAAGAGATTGAAACATTTTTGATAAATAGAACAATGTTGAAGCTGTCTTGAATATTTTGTCGGGATTATGTACTTAATTTAGTGTTGGTACACAGCTTACTAGTGAAAGAAGTAGAATGAAAGAGCTTTCCAGTCCCCATTATTTCCCTCTTATGATTCAACTTTTTTTTTTTTACTGAACCATTGCATGACACCCTTTACATTCAATCTGCGGCAACTTTAAAGCGAAGACGATGTACACAAGACACCGGAGGGAGTATAGATAGTAGCACCGACGAGCGAGTGAACGACCTTTAAGATTCTTGAGGTTTTCTAGTAACTTTTTATGTAACGCTGCACGTTGATAACAAACATGTTTTTCTATCACGAAATACTCTTCAATCGATGCGAAGGAGTCTTATTATATTTGATAGATTGAAATTACGATCCATTTTGTTAAACTGAATTCCGCTCTTTTTTATCAAAATTATGACAAATTTTAAGACTGAAGTGGAAAAATATTGAGTTCAGAATTATACGTTATCGAAAATGAGGGTGATAAATAAGGGATTGTCTTTGTCACATATATTAATGTCGAAGAAGAAGAATAATTATGAGTTCAAAATGAGCCATATTTTATTAATAAATTGAGTTGAAAAATTGAATTAAGCAAAAAATAGTACGGTTTATTTAATATTATTGTTGTAAAAAATGATTATTAACATTAAGTTAACACGAGAAAATAGTTGTTGAAATTTATCAATCGAAAGTTTTCTGTAATAAGACCCAGAAAAATAAGCACGTTTGAAATTTCCTATTTTTTGAGATGCAGGAACAAAATTCAATTTTCAAAACCTACTTTCACAAGTCAAATATATATATATAAGCGTATGATCAAAGAAATATATTTTCTCCCAAACTGTATATATCGTGTATGACATCGATTTTAGTTATTTATGTTTATGTTTTAATGAAATTTCAATAAAATTGATTATTTGCTGTTATTTAATTTTAAATATTATTATTCAAACTTTCGAAAGAACTAAGTATTGATAATAAATTTGAAACTGAGACTTAACGTTTCATCGAAATGAAACTACTAAACTATTATATTTATTGATAAAATGAAATTTTATTTGATATTGGACAATCTATTCTGAGGTCCCAGATCATTAATTGCACGATTTCTACCATGATTTTTGCAATTCAGTTTATCAAAATAATGTTTCCAATTATTAAAAAACTTTCCCTTGGGTTAGGAAATGACAACATAGTCAATTAGAATATATATTTTCTCTATAACAATTCATTATTATTAAATTTTAATTACCTATGAACATATTTTATTAAACCATATGAAATAAATTAATAAACCGCGATATTTAACTTCCATAAACAATATTTCTTTTATAAATAAATATCCATATGCATAGTTAAAAACACCTAACGCATAAATAAAATAATTATAAATACAAAACCATAATGAAGAAAATATAAGTATTTCGATAATTAAAATACTTGTTTACAATTCATCACGATTAAACTACCCATCCCAATATGATTTCAATAATTCAATAAATAACTGCCTCTCCCACGCACAAAGTATTTAAAAACTCGCAATGTTCCATAAAATCTCGAGAGAGGTCTCAAATTTGTCAGCGCGACGATGTCCAAAAAAGTGCCTTTCCACTCAACACCGCCACTCTCTCGAAAAATGAAACTTAATTGAAATCACTCGACAAAATGAAAAAAAAACGTATGTATGAATTTAGAAGCATGAAACGCCGCGATGCCTACGATTCATTCTGACTCATCACCAAAGTCAGTGGGACACCGTCGGTCTAACAAGAATATCAAGTCGGTTGATAGCGAGTCAAGCGAGCGACAAAGTTTTGTGCAATTTTTCGTTTAAAACCGCATGGGACTGTTCCTCGATAGAAATAAAAAAAACGCAAAAAAAACTTTCGGAGTTTCTGAGTTTTGACATGCGAATTTTCGGTGCCGGGCAAAAAGTGACGGTTTAGCGCGTAGGAGAGAACAGCAAGTGAGCCTCGAGTTTGCTGCAAATGTGGAGTGCTCTGGAGGAGCAACTCAGAGCTACGACGAGTGCGCTGGAAAATGACGACCACTCACGGGGGTCACGTGTATTATGTGATTAAAGTTCCGAAGGATGCCACCGGCACCGTGAACGCCGCCACTGATGCTAACGACAGGTAATTTGCGAGACAGACTAAGTGGTCCCGCGATCTACTTCGCGGAGAATTGCAACGAGAGAAAACGGGTCGTATCGAATTAAACGAACTTGCTTTGATTTGACCGACTCTGCATTCTGACTGTATACGCCGCGTGTCGTTTTTACTGATCAGTAATTATTGACTGCTACTTCGCGAGCGTTTTATTATGGAAATCGGCTCCTTCGGGTACATTCATTTGACGATCAAATGCCCGTGCATTAATTTTGTCTCTAGCGCGCGAAAATCTCTATTGCGTATATTTCGTTCTTATCGGATCTTCCATGACATTTTTCACTCGGCTTTTGCATTCCTGAATTAATTGGTGCGTCCAAGGTCTTTATTTTATTTTTTACAACTGTTTTTTTTTGTAGTGTTTCTGATTGCTATTTGTTTGTGATGGAAAATGTAAATTGTCGCTGATGAAAACAATTTGAATTCGCGTATTTTAATCAGAAGGTGTTTCACTTCCAAAATGTTACGTTTGTGATGATAATTAAGATTAAGCCGAAAATTGTATGTTACGTTTGTTTATAATAAAATTATAAGGCGGTGACTGTAAGTTAAAAGGATATAAATCTTAAGCAAAGTAAATTAAGTACGTGTTATGGACGTAATATGCAGTTGGTAATAGATAATTGAAATATAAACGCGAGTATAATGATACGGTGTCAGTTCTCAATTCCAAAGATAAAATAAACATTTTTCGGAATCAACCGTTTTTTGTGAATAATATTAAATAACATATTATATTTTGAACTTACAAACTTATAATACATGTTATAACCTTTTTCACTTCAGGGTAAATCTATTACGAAAAAACTGCCATTTCAATATCCGCAACAGATTTTTCAAGAGTGTAATATGCATTTTCATAAATCGTAAAAATCCGAGATTTAAAACTAAAACTATATATATAAGCATAATATTTCAAATAACATATATCCCGATATACATAACCCGTCCGTTAAAATGTTTAATATGAAGCTTCGAATTTATTTTTGAAATCAAATATTTTGTCTTATTTATTGTAATTTCTTACGTTTAAAATCAACGGTTCATAAATTTCAATTTAAATTACGTACCATAATAGTAGTTATAAAATATAATTTTCGAGTATTATAATAATTAGATACTATAAATAATTATAATAAATAATTATAATCAATAATTAGAATAAATATATAGAACCTAGATTAACTAATAATTTAATTCTACAGTAACAAAAATTACGAGAATTTTGTACAATGTTTAAAACCAAACCATACAAACATTTAATTATAAAATAAACACATAATAATCTGTGTTAAGCGTTAAAATATAACTATTCAAGTTTAATTCAAACAATCACAGTCGTACAAATTCGAAATATTTTTACACTTTGCTCTGCTAATATTTTGTCTAAATTTATAAACTCCACATAACCAACACTCGTCTCTGCGACAAAACCATATATTATTATTATTAATATAAAAGTATCGCAAAATGTAATTAATTATTTTAATTAATTATTTAATTAAATAAAACACTTTGCTATCAAACAATACATGTTTACACATAAAATATATACTTTTTACATTCATATACAAATAAGCCATTTGACAAATCTAATCGTCACGACTAAGCCAAAACTTGAACACACGAGTTAAATGCAGTTTCTCGATGGATTAGCGCAAAAAGATCCGCATATGATTTCATCCTTGATATTTCGTAACAACTCAGAGGTCTTGTGTTATTAGCTTCGTTGGCCCAGAGCCAATAACAGTGAAAACTACTTATATTCGTAGCTACAGTCGCTCACTTTTTCTTCATTCCGTCTACTTTGTTTACTAGACGCAAACAAATTTTTCCTTGAATACATCAAACATAATTAGCGCCAAGGGTATACGCGACAAACTTTTCTATATTGAACGAACATACATTGAAAATTATCCCGTGTAAATATCTTCGTTTAAATTGAATCAGCTTAATTTTTTTCTTCAATATTGACAAAACATTATTTTTTTTTAATTTTATATAGTCGACCGCGCGGTTTATACACTTAGTCAAACATATGCAAAGAATATCTATTGAAACGACTGATAAAGGCAAATTATTGGGAACTTGTTTTATTTTTCTTTTCATAATCGTAGATTTCTTCTCAGATCAAAAGTTTCACCGGAACATTTGTTCATTTGATTTCCGTTATCTATTGAAAGACTTCCGGATATTTGCGATTGCAATTTCCCGCATGAAGAATTTCCCGATAGCTTCCTCTCAAAGAAAAGCTAATTATAACAATAATTGATGCTAAGATAGTGATTTCATAAATTATTGTCAACTTTTGGTGACGAATTACATAAAAATAATTATATGCGCCTTCCTGAAAACTATGTATAATTTCTGGCGGATTAAGTTACAAAAGCTATGCATTTGAACGACGTTGGCATAGTAGAGAGAGGGGGTGGAGAGCAAATTGGTGTAAATAAAATGCAAAATGTGACTCAAAATTCAAAATTAGAGAATGATGTTCTCTAATCAAGCTTTAATTGTCAATATCGCAGTTATCAAAATACACTACATGTTTATTAACAAAATCTTCAAATCAGAGTAAATTAAATTTGACTGATTTTTGTCATTTGACTGTTATATAAAATTGTTAAATAATGTATAGAACGACAATTTTAAGACAAGATGTTGAGTTACAAAATCATTAATCAATAAGAAAGGTTTTTGTTTATTGTAACAAACAATAACATTATTTAATTATTGTATGTTATTTTATTATGTAGGGCGGAAAAGCCATATATAATATAAAAAGTTATGCTAATACACATTTCTTCTGTATACATATACGAATCGTAAAAAATTAACAACAACAAGCGGTGACCGCGATCACAAAGGGTTAAACAAAATTCATTGAGAATGTTAATTTGAATCAATTTCAATTTTCAGTCAACTCTATGCAATATATTTAGACGTGAATTAATGTCGTGTTATTAAATAAAACGCAATTGTCATTAGACCTGATTTGATTAAGAAAGACAGGTTGGTACGTAACAGATACGAAAATAAGAAAGATGTAATGCACTGAAATAACCGGTGACGCAATCGACTGTAAGCCACACATGTTGCACGAGGTAAATAAGCTTCGTTTCATGTGAGCGCGTTAGCGGTATAAAAAGAGTACAATTTTCATAAGATAAAACTAAGTGCTGATAGTGTATTGCGTCCATTGTAAAGTTACGGTTTTATGTAAGCACATATAACTATATACAGACGAAATATTTCATTCACGGAAAAAATTTAAACGCTTACATTGTGACTAATTTTGCCGAATCAACATAATTGCAATGCAATCAAATTTAGATCGACCTTTAATGCTAATTAATTAAATCTAAACATTTGGAAATTGCTGGTACATTAAGTTCTCGATACACGGTTTCGAGTATTCGAAATTTAAAGTAGCTGAAAAACGGGATAAAACATTATTTACTATATTATAGTTTTTGTAAAATTGTTATTTTATATAAAAATTATGTTATAAATTAAAATAGCTGTCAAATTTAATCATGTTGATGAAATTAATTAAACAAATGTTACTTGAACATTAAATTAAAAATACATTTAAGTTTAATAAAAATATAAACAAATGTATGTATTATATAACAATAAAATGTTGCTTAATATAATAGTATATTACATACATTGTATATAAGAAGACTAATATATGTTAAATTAATGGCAACAAAGTAATCTCCTATATATAGCATTTAATCATATAATCTATTTTTAGCATACAATACACTTCATTATATTGACTATTTATACATTTACAATAATATTGACCAAATATACCGTATATAAATGAGAATATAAGTAAAAATAATACAATTTTACTATAATAAAAAGTATTAGTATATTAAAACAAATTTCAATTAACCTTTTATTTTATATTTAATGATTGTTATTTCGATAAATAATTGTACAAAATTTAATAATTTAATTATTAAATTTAATACAGTATGACACCGTGATTAATTATCATCACCCAAATAATATGAAACAAAATTAAAAAGTAATAAGTTATATATTAAGCAAATAAAAATAACTTTAAGATTCTATTAATTGATTCAATATAATTTAAAGATTCAGTAATTCAAAATATATAGCCTGCGATATAGATTGCTTTCCAAGTTGAATCATTCATTCCTTCCTCATCTATATTTTTTTTAATTTTTTATCTAGTCGCCATTATTAAATTCTAAATTAAAGTACAAATTTTATTATGTTTTGTTCTCAGTGCAAAAACTGGCTCTTGTTTATTTTAAGCATGCTAATTAACGGTAAAATGTAGCGTTTCCTAGTTTTTAAGTGACGCGTCCAGAGTAATTGTAATCCGCGCCTGATCTCTGGAGAAGATGTAGCGGGAAATGAAGGCTCTCGGGTTAATTATAGGATTCGTGAATAAATGGCCGATATAAATGAGCAAAACCATGAATGAAGACAAATGAAAAGAAACGGCACTCTGCTTCCGCGAATAGGGTTATACACTTGAAAAAGCTCGCATATTTTGTATACTTTTATCACACAATTGTATCATACATTATACATGTAATTAGGTCCAATTCAATGCCAGCGTTAATGCCAGGGACACGCTGCTCTTGGGTGTGTCCGACGATCTGTTCTGCGTAATGCATTTGATCTGAAGTGTTGACGAAATGAAATACTCCCAAAAGCAGACTTTAATCCTGAAAAGAATGGTCATTTAAATTTGAAGCATTGATCGCTATTCATTCGATTACAATAAAGTTCTTTAATTGTAAGTGCATTATTGTACCGGTAATTCGAGCAATTATTGTCCAATCTTGCAATTCATTAAGGCTTTGGCCTTTAACTACTTTTGAAACTTAATTTTCAGACATTCGTGAATTATGTTTATCGGCGTGCAGACACTTGATAGATTTGTACACGTATATACGTCTAATGTCAAGTTGATACTTCGCTTTATTAAGGAATGTTAATAATCGGATTTAAGATATATCAAGGAGACAAAAATATAAAAATAACCTTTGAACATACAGATTCAATTAATATCTTATCAACGGAGTTAAAATTTATCGGATAAAAATTATATATTTAAAAAATCTCAATATAAATAGTAAAACTTGGATACTCGTGCAAATCTGATAAAAATTACTATATTATATATAGTATAATAATCAGTATACAGAATAATTAATTCAATTTATGTAGCACTTTTTATTATACGATAGTTATTTTTATCAGATTTGCGAGAGTATCCTAGTTTTACTATATTGTGATTTTTTAAATATAATTTTTCTCCGTGCACCTGCATATAGAATTGTATCAAGATAATATTATTTTAAAGACTTTTTTATACTATTGTTAACGTTTATATAATATTTGTAAATGATTTCCGTAACAGCCATTTCTTATCCAGTAAGAAGGCTTTTATAGAATTCTATTAAATTCTGAAAAAATTGAAAAGTTGTGGATTTCTTAAAGATTTCTAAATAATTCAAAACGTTAGAAATATGAGAGTTTGCTATCAAAAAAAACACTAAACTGACAGCAAAACTCTGCCAAATGTAACTAACGATTTCGCCGATGTTTTGAAATTGCACGGAAGTTGAATAGTAAATGATTTTGGATGATTTCAGTACGGATAGCGGATGGGACAATCCGTTTAGGCCGGACGGCGACTTGTCTAGAGAGGCGGACGAGATAGTAGAGCTGATCAAAGGTGGTAAGCCCATCACACCAACGCCAGGACAGACAGGCCCTCCTTTACCGGGATGCGACGCGAACAAATCAGGGGAACACGATTCGAGTACGAGTCCCCTGCTGGACGCGACGAATCTCAATGCCTCGGCGAGGCTCAATCAGGGAAACGGAAATGCTCATAGCACGCCGATCAAAGGCCAGCAGCCCGTCAACGAGAAGGTAAAACCGGAATTCTAATCCACTTGGTTATATCCGTCGGAAGATTGAAGGATATTATCTCGGCTGAAGATCACGCCCAGGCAAAAAACGACACGTAATTATTTCAGTGTTTCAGCCAGGATGCAATCAGAATCAGAATTTTTCAGTTAATTCCTTTGAAGTAGGCCACAAATTACGCGCACGAAAAATTGTGTATGAAACACTACTGCTATTCAACGAAACACGTGTTTCTTAATCGTCAATAAACCTGCTTTATATTTGTTATAAAAAAACTCTTTCGGATAATAATTTACTTTAATTTAAATTTTGTATTTATATCATATTGATTTGAATAATAGAATGCCGATTAAAAGCTTTCGATATACTAAAATCCTATTTTGAATAATTGTGTAACATTAATATTTTACTTTATCCTTTCGGTGATGATATAATTGCATAACATAAATGTTATTTTCTTATTGGGCACATAAAAATGCAATTGATATTCTAATACTAAATAATTCTTATACGTTAATAAAATATAATAAAAATGACGGAAATTTATTTCATAATATAATTCCATGTTTTCTAACAATGTATATAAATATATTATGATTATAAAGTATTACTCCAAATACGAATATATAATATTATAAATTATATTTATATAATAATATTCAGTATATAATAATACTCTTAGTTGCAATTTCATTAATTTATATTTGAAAATAAAGAATTTTAATGAAAGAATAATAAAGTATATATATATATATGAAAAAATTATTTTTAACAAAAGAATAAAATAGTATTCTACTTCCCTAGTAATTTGATTAATATATATGGACCATATATTTTCAACATATCATTCATATATTTCTCATATATTAGTAATATATTATCAATATATTATTAATATATTTTTAATATATTTTCAATATATCATTAATACACGGAGAAAAATAAACAGGAAAAATTACTATATAAATAATAACGAAAGCATATAGTTGGAAATTTTAAACAAATTATTATATAATAATATAGTAAAAGTTTAAACCCGCATAATAAAAGATTGCAATTATGAAAAATTTGATTATATAATATAGTAATTTTTATAATATTTCCAAGAATATCCCACCGCTACTATTTATATAGTAATTTATGCTGTATTAGTTTTCTCCGTGTAATATATTACCATTAAATTAATTTGAAAATATATGGTTAATATATTAATCAAATCACTAGGGTTGTCTCGTCTGAATAGCAGTAAATATTTTCATACACTATTTTAACCAGTAAATAATTCGACACGCTTCATTTTTAAAATCTTGGTTGCTTGGATGAAACTGCCTGAACGCTCGGCCATTTTTTCATTATTTTTAAAAACTGCTATAGAGAGATAAAAACAATTGATATGTTAATTATTTGTTAATCATATGACCGAATGATTTCTTTTATACGAACATAATAAATAATTTAAGTATTAATAACATTTATTTAATTACTATAAATCGTATGGAATTAAAAATCTGTGGCAGTTTTACACCTTCACTCTTCAAAACTATAAGTTATAATCATCAAGCTTAGTGGCTAAGTATAGGGATGTAATAATTCTGTACAATATATTTTGCAATTAAAATATATATGTACAGTTATAACATAAGTTTAGTAGTCATGATTAGGCTATATAGTAATTTCTATTTATTTAATGTTAAGGAAAGGACTGGCGTATAATTTTACAATACCTTATATATATATATATATACATACAATATATATATATATATATATAATTATAATATACATTGCTTTATACAACACTTGTATGAACATGTATAGTAATTTTGTATTAACACAAACTAGATTTAATATAAAAATAATAATAAATACTTAAACTCGTGCATCAATTAATAATAAAATGCATTCTTAATAGATACACGTGTAATATATACAACATACTGTACAATAATAAATATGCATTAAGTGAATAAACTAAATTTACAACTAAAGCCCGGAAATGTGAATATAGTTGTAAACAAAACGGATACCTTTTTTTCATATTTTTATCGTAAAAAACTCGATGCAATGTTGAAATAAATAATAATATAAATGAAAGCAAACCCTTAACAAATTTGCGTTGGTTTTAGGTGAGTTCCACGGTGGAGGTAAGCCGAGTCACTGCACAGGGTCCCGGGGACGCGTCGCAGGTCGAGCACGTCACCCTCAAGAAAAAACCCAAGTGCAAATGTTGTGTCCTCCAGTAACGAGTAACTGTCTCACCCAAAGTGACTGAACAAAATTCAAGAGCGAAAAGTGCACGTCTAGGGGAGTCGTACCAGACTCGACCGTTAAACGAAGAAGAAGCCTATAAGTCCTCGAGATGTAATAATAAGAATAAACAAAAGGAGAGCATAAATTCACGCAAGAAAGGAAGCGCAATCGAGTTGATAGACGAACGACGTTGGAACATTTCAACTTTCGGTTGCCGGTAAACGAAGTTTCGAAACGAATGAATGACCCAATTTCGGGATCGCAAGGGAGTCACGACTCCAAAAACGGACTACGTGAAATATATTGTAGATACAGAATGGTAGCTACCTAGCTTGTATGCTTTTACTATTGTGATTAAGTGATTATTAGGCTGATCAATGTTGGCAGCTGTTTTTGCGTTCGGAAACCAAGGCTTTTTTGGCGATAAGTTAAAGATGGATCGAATTTTGGAACGGTGGACAAAGCTTAACTTTGAAATATGCGTTAAATTTTAATGACAGATTTAATTCCAGTTTATATAAATCTAAATCGTCCTTAAATCAGATTTCATATTTACAGTTCCTAACAAGTCCAAACGAACTCACGGTAAATTACAGCAAATGCCAAACGCTGATTTTATGAATTGGAAGCTGTTATTAACGTATTTATAGGTATATTAGAAATTATTATTATTCTCATTTGTTGATATTATACTCAATATTAATCGAAGAATTTATACCGAGTAAGGATGATGAAATAACGAATACTTTTTCTCCAACTATATATATACACGCTTCTAGGTATATCATTCAAAATTGTTTCTCTAACTTGTGTAAGAAATTATGATTATAAATAATTGACAGCAGACGGAAATTCATTTTTAACTAAACCAGCAATGCGTCTTTAAAATCTATAATAAAGAATTTTTAAATCTTTTTAATCCTCGAGCTAAATATCGTTTATTCCATCTTCAGAGAATTATCGCTGGTAGTATACGGTTTTTCAAATCAAACTCGAAGACCAAAGTTTGGCTGATTTTGAATTTTTATATCGACACCCCCCAAAGGCGTTAGATAGTTCCTCGATAACATAAAATTGTTAATTGATTGGTCTCAGGAATTGACTACTGAAACTAAAACTGGCAATGGAACCGCACAAAACGATAAAAAAAGTAGTCCGTTTCTGCGAACGCCGACGCAGTTGCCGAATTGTTAAGTCTGATTATGATCGTTGTTAAGGGATAAGGCCCAGAGTCTTTTATCCTAATACACAAGCTAAAGCAGAAACCGATATACCTTTCAGACATTCATTACACGTGACAAGCACTTGAGCGTGCACCCAAAGTAAAGATTCAGGATTTTTGAATTTTGTAACCTCGTGCGAGGTTTTCAAAACACTGAGAAAACTGCATTGTCCGGTTGATTGTATAACTATATCTGCCTTCTGTTTAAGAAACGGATAATTAAATGATTTTCCAAAATTATATCCCCGTTTTGATTCTTCGTTGTCAATTTGAACGCGTTTACTATCGTAATAATTGTTTGTTTAAATATCATTTGTCTTTCAAAATATACTGCAGTTTTTGTGATTCTCTTAAACACAACGTTGTTTGAGAACGTCAATCGAACGCAGCACAGCTTGTGCTCAACGAACAGTTTTCTCAGTGTAAAACATACTCGTTTTAACGAGAATTTGTTGTACATATTGAGATCGTGCGTCGGGGTATGTGATATAGTAGACAATGATAGATTTTGCATTGTGAGTTTAAATATTCTTTGGCGCTCGTGCGCTTGAAACTTCGGTTTTGGGGTTTATAATGTCGCATGCGCGCAAGTGAGTGTATACAAAGAACGGTGGCATGGAATTTGATTGATTTATTTATTTGTTAACGCTTTAACGTTCTTTCTGATTTTGAATTTGTTCAACTTATCAAGTATACAGTTTCGTTAAACTTACAGTAATGTAAAATATATTTATATCAAACGATGACAAAAATGATTGTGTATGTAAATATATATAAATTTGTAATAATGATTTGCATACAAAATTATATGCAGTATAAGAAAAAAGAATGTAGATGCTTATTTTTGTTTCGCTGCATTTGATTTTGTATGAAAATTGAGTGGGTGAAATATTATACATGTATAAGCTATATAGGAAATTATATGTAATTCTAAAAGTTAAACAAAAAACCGACCCGAAATTGAATGTTAGACATTCTGATTGCAAAAACTGGGAAATAAGAACTCACGAAGAATGTTTTTTGAAAGCGAATTTTTCTTTTTGCAACGGTGAAAGTAACTTTGCCGCAAAAACGTTAAGAAGTGTAATAAAAGCTAATATTGATCAAATTTTGGAAAGTGCTTTTTCTATGTAACTAGTTTAATGAACTGTTTTCTCTTTGTACATTTTATATAATTAAACAAAAACGAAAAACATTTTCATTTATAATAACTCTCCGTACAGTAACAAACGAATTACTTCTATACGGTTACAAATTACATTCGCAATAATCGTTTGTTTGTTCATTAGAAATGAAAATGATCAATTAATGAGTTTGCTGCTACTGCACAAATAATTGTACATTTCGTTAATTTTAAGTGATTTATTATTTTATACGCCGATACCTTTTGCGCTTAAAATAATGATTGTTTTGAAAAGATGTACCCAACTTTATGATACATAATAAATTAAAATATAGAGTACTCGCGAATCAATTTAATTTGCATTTAACTATTAAAAGGTTATCGTTTGTTCAATCTCAGCTCTGAAGATATTTGTCAGATGTAAATCAACTGTAAGATACTGTCTTGAACTAACTTTTTTCGAAACGACTGTTTTTAATTTTTTCCTGTGTGAAACGAGCATGTAAATGTTTTGATTATCCGTCATAATAAGTAATTATTTATTCATACGAACTAGTGTTTATTAAATATTGTTACAATTTCGTGGCGATCTGTTTTCTTAATGTAAATCTTCGACGACGGTAACATTGACAACAAATAATGTTTCATAACTAGACAATACTTGTCGGAATCACCAAATGGCCAATATTTAACAAACACTAAATCTTTTATTAATCGATGTACTATAATATTGTAAGTACAACAAAATCCTGAATATTTACTAACATGGTCGCAACGAGAAAGCAAATTCATTGTTAAATAGCCCAGCAAACCAAAGTTGATTAACGTTAATGAATATAAAGGATGAATATCGAACTGTTTATTCAATAAATTCCTATATACTTTTTAAATTGTTACAGAATGTGAAATAATATTTAAAAACAATCGTTCTGACTAGAATAGTTCTTTAATTAACGTTAATTGATTTTCGACTGCTTCGAGTAATATTATAGGTATGCATTTTTACTGACGAAGGCTTTTTAACACGAATCTGGTTCCTGAACGAATTGCGAAATGTTTTCCTCGTCTCGTTTTAACCACAACACGATCAGTTTCATTCACCTATGATCTTAAAACAAATTAAGATAATTTAATGTAAATAGATATAATATTATTATATATAAATATATATATGTATATACTTTGTGTGTGTATATATATATATGAGTATATATATACATATAGTTTCGTCCAATTTTATGCGATGCAGCTAATCATTTTCTAATCGTCGTAAGCAAAATTTCCATCGATTACGTAAAAAGTGCAGTTCCCAAATTAGTTTTGTATGAAAACCGTCTTGTTTGTTATCTGAATAAATTCTTGATTCATTTAATTTTAAAAGCCACCGCTATCCACCTGAATTATATTTATAAAATACGTAGAACCTCAAGCAATTGTTAATAACAATTAATCGAGTTTTATCAAAATACGCAATTTTGTATAATAATTGAATATTCTTCCTCGGGTTAAGAAGATCATATTAGTAAAACAAGATTCAAACAAAAAATAGTAAAATGAGAATAAAAAGTTACACCATATGTATTGTGTACGATAACGAAATTTAAACCCGCAGTCTTGATTCAAACGACGAGGCCGGAGTTTAGACTCGAATTTTATTTCTGAACCTTTCATAGAAGTTAAGTAGTATTGTCCGAATAAGACGATTGAATGTCAGTATTATTTGTGCACTCGCTACAAGATTTTAAAATGATTTATTGGCATAAAAAAAAAGTCGGCTTCGTCGTTAGAATGGAACAACGTGGTGCCCGAACGAAATGCATAATAAATTATTATATATATTTTACGAAAGTGAAATCAGCAGTTCAGTTGAGAGATGCGAATCCGCAGATAAATAACGATTTGTAATTTAGGTTTAAGTTCTCGCGGTTAGTAAGTACTCGCATGCACGATGAATCTTCTACCATCTGTCACACGCAACTGTTGACTCTGCTGAGCTTACAGAATATTAAGAAAGCAAACATTAAATGTCTTGTTAAAAATTGGCTCTTTTTCTTTGAACACCTTGTTTATTTTCTTATCTGCTACTTTATTTGACAAAATAACTTATTCATTTGATATACCTGTATTTTGAAACTATATTATTAATTATTTATTATTGTAAGTAGAATTTCAACTTGAAAATTCTACTCTTAATGAATACAAATATTTGTCTTCTTTTGTTTTTTTATATATTATTTTATATTAATTTTAAAAATGTAAATATTTAAGTATACTTTGATTACAAATTAATAATCTATATTTTACAAGCACTTTTTCCAAACACACACTACAATTTTGTCATCACAATTTTTTCCAACTGTTTATTTTGTACACAACATAAAAATGTTTCTGAGAATTGAAACATAAGTGAGCTGATTTAAAAATATTAACATTTTCATGTTTCGTTTTAATTTTAAATTGTTATAAATATGCACATCATAATTTCTCTTTAATATATGAAACATATACTTTTGATTTATATTATATAAATTAATAATGAATTTTAGAATTATTAGTAGACAAACGTCCGCGCAGTATATCTATTGGAACACTAAGAAATCCATTGTATATATACCCATACAAACCGATTTGAACCTATTTAAGTTATTAACTTCTTTTAGAGACGTTATTGAAATATATTAATATAAAATATCTGTCAATACTTTATTTTTTACATTACGTAAATTCGTATTACTAATAATTTTTTTTTTTTAAACTCATTTTAAATAACAGATATCATTCCTATTTTATTATTATTAATTAATCATCTTTTGGACGTAAAATAATACTACATGGAAACTATCTTATTAAAAATTATAAAGAATTATAATTATGAAAATATTATTCGATATCATAAGACTGAATACAATTAAATAAAGCTATGATATATAATGATTGTATTTATAATTAATTAATCATGTCATTATACATCATTACATATATATCATATATCTCTTCAATAAGTACCAGTAGGATGTACGACACAAGATCAGTAATCTTGATTCCATATTGATTTAATATCATAAATTCTATTTTAATAGGTCAAACGTCAGTTTATAACAATAAAATTATAAATAGTTAACAGCTTCTGTATAAATAAATATTTTTGCATTTACACAGAGAATAAATTTAAGAGAAATCTGTATTTAGAAATACTACAGTTCTAATCATTATAGTACAATAAAGATAACATCTAAATTTGAAGACAAATGACAGCCAAAACAAAATATATCAATACATCTACATATTTCATCGCTCCGTTGCGTAACTTTTATCTTAAGCAATTACGTTTTCTTGTAAAGCACCTTCAATTTTATAGTTATAATTATTTTATTAATACAATTTAATTACTTAAAAGTTCTACTATAACGATATTCTATAACGATAAAATGCTTTACTGTTTATAATAATGTATTACATTTGTTTTTTAGATATTCTGTCAAATATCATTTTTATAATAAAAACCTCGCCACCACAATAACAAGTTTAATATTTACAAATTTTAATTTCATTTTACAGAAATGAAATTTGTCTACATCATACTTTAAGAAATAATAAGTGATTCAACAATTTTAGTCAGAATTATATTATTAAATTTGTAGATATTGATGAAATTATAGACAGTTAAATACACAAAAAATTCATTGAATATAATTCAATGAGCTGAAAACAAATAATTTTTAATCAATTTTAATCAATTTTCTTAATATTATTTTATCACTTTTTATTACTTTTAATCACTTTTTTTACAGGGTAAGCTTTTAATGAACGTTTATATAATGGGTATTTTGAACGTTGTGGTGTAATATTATCAATGTTTACACAATAAAACTAAAAATAAAAACAATAAAAACAAAAAGTAAAATCAACATTAATTTAATTAAATTAAAATGTATGAATTCATTTAACTCTCTACTCTGATGATGTATGTATATAAATATATATACATTGTATGTATATATATATATCTCATATATGTTTCATATTTAAATTCAAACATATGTTTTATATGTTATCTCTGTCTAGACTATTAAAAAGCATCTAAATTAACATTATAATATAATAATAAAATTTATTTTTATATGAGAAATAAACATTTGTTATTTTGTTAGAAATTTAAACAAATTAATAGTTAATATTACTTATTTTTACTACGCAATATTTGTTATTACAAATTATTTTCTTACTTATGCTTTTATTTAGTACAGTTTTAAGAAAGTTACAAAAATAATTTCAAAATATTCGCGCGGTTAAACACAAAACAATATGAAAACAAAGTGTCTAAGTAACTGAAAATGAAAATATAAAAATAGTTACGAGAAAATTAATGAATTTTACATATATGTAAATTGCTATTAAAATGTAGGTACCGAGAAATATAAATCAGATACAATAACATACTTTGTATAGGGATTTTATTCTTAAACTTAAATTACACAAAAATATATATTGGCTAAAAACCTGAATCCCAAATTCCTAAGAGTTAAACTTCTTGGATTCATTCTGTTCCGAAAGGCCAAACGGCCAAAGGGTCTCAAGTTAATTCACACGTGTTGTCATATATATATATTTTATCCTTTCATTTATTCATATGTATTTATTCAAAATAATTATATAACATTTATTAGAATAGTGCTTAGAAAACTTTAGAAATAAAAGCACCAACTATCACACTGGTGACAACGAATATACTTGAAATAAATAGCACGATCAAAACGTTATCTGTAGAATTATACGGAAAAGTTTTCATTGTTATGTTTATTTGTAATTATTATATTATGACCCATCAACATAATTTATTTAAGTAATGATACTTCTCGGATTAAAATACTGACTGAAATATACAATTGTTTTACTAATTGGTAAGCGAGATATATTATATATCAAAGTTAAATTTATTTGATTTCTTCTGAACATAAATATAAAAATGTAGATAAATATTTATGCTACTGTTCATTTTTTTAAATTTTATATGTAAACATAAAGAAACAATTTTAAAACTAACATTTTATAAGTAGTCTTTTATCCTGATATATATTAGTATACATTATTTAATCTCAATTCCGTGTTTACATATCATAAACAAACACGTGCTTAAACTTGATCCCATGATACAAGACATTAATTACCATTTAATTGAATTGAAGAACTTATAAAATTTTTTATTTAAATTAAATTTATTAAATTAATTTGTATAATATTGAGTTATTATATTCTATTAATCACATATCTTTTACTTTCAGATATTTACGTATTGATAAATGAATTATCAATCAATAATAGTGCTGATTAATTAATAGTATAGAATAAGTATTATAAATTTAAGACAAACTGTGTTAAAAACAAAGTGATAAATGAAATTAACAATAAGATTTGGTTAAACGCTTATTTAATGATATTGTACGGTAAATACAATAATTGTCTTATTGTTTAAAACATTGACAACTTTAGAAGAATTTCACATAAAAATGAACTTTAATTTTAATAACTGTGATATTTTGACTCAAGCTACAAAACTTACAGCTGTAGATATGTTTAAGGAGCCAACCAATAAATCTTCAAAGTTTCTTTTTAATTTTAATAACTTTCAGGTATTTATTTATTTTGTTTTTATATATAAAGGATCCATTGAATGTAATATTCTTCCTTTTAAACAAATGTATAAATTTTGTGTATATTTATATATATATTCATTATGTCATATTGCAAAAAATAAGTAAATAATCATAATTTCTAATTTTATATTCAATAACATAATAAAAGAATAATACTGTAAATCAATCATAAAGATTTTAACTATTTGTTATCAAATATTACTTTTTGTTGTACATTTTATTAAATTAGCAAAAATAAAAAACATTTTATAATAAAATTGTATTAATTAATAAATAATTAATACACCTGTAAAAAGTAACCAATCTTTATTCAAAGTTTAGACTTTTCTATTTTCAATATTAATTACTTTGATTATTAAGAATTATGCAGTCAATCCAAATACAATTTCCTTTTTGGAACATTAAAAAAGAACATTATAATTTTACAAGTTTTTAAATGTAATCTTATATTACATTATACTGTTATAAACAATTAAATTTCTTACAGAATTTAAATTAAACACATGTTACAGATTTAATTTTATGAATGTATTCATGAGGCAAAATAGTGTATCATTATATAAATACCTATTAATTAAATTTTAAAATAATAAATATATATATATTGATTATTTAAGTTTGTTTGTTAAAAATTTATCATTTTGGTACTGGAACTAGAAATGATTTGCCTGAGTGAAGATTTCTGAAAACGTCAATACTTAGTAACTTATTAAAGGAATTAGGGAACAACTCTACTACAATTCAAAAATAACGGATCAAGAACTTTCACTGAAGCTAAGTAAATGATTATTTACAATGCTTGATATAAATTTTAATTCATGCCATTCCAAATAATAAATC